>JAHREE010000492.1:343958-402270 GCA_033628505.1 Tringa tobata
CTTTTTTTTTTTTCCTTCCTTCCCCCCCGGCCCCCCTCCCGCCCCCCCCCGCTGGTAACAGCAGTTTTGTTGTGCTTTGAAACTCGCTCACTTCAAAAGCACTTCAACTTGATATGGCCATTTAACAAGAAAAACGGGAGAACGCGTAGAGTTTAGCGGCATTCTTCACCAAACTGAAAGCACCACGTTAAAAACAAAAGGATCTAATTTGTCCTAGACATAAATAATAAAACAAAACAAGAGTCGCATGCAAATTTAGTAACATAAAATTTTAGGTGATAAACAGAATGGAGCCTGGCTTCTTGTTTAGTATTCCTTAGTTATCACCATAATTGCTGCATGTCTGTCATCACCAGGAAAAGAAAAAAGTGTCTCTCTCAGCTGCTCCCCTGCTTGTTTTGTTCACTGTATTCTTGTAAAGTGGGAGAAAATAAGTGTCATTTAATGAATAGTGCTATTCTTTGTCTGACAGCTTCATATCTGTTAGGTGTAGGAGGCCTAGTACTTTCCTTTTCTGATAATGTTTTTGACAGTGTGCTAAATTCCTCCCCCAAAAGGCCGGCGTATATATTCTGCTAAAAGAGGCTTCATCTATCCTGAATGGATGCCCTCTTTTAACCCCCTTCAGCTTCTGTTCTTACATTAATTGAGCTGATCAGATTGAGCATATGAATTTGTCTTTGATGTATTCGTATGTTTAGTTGACGCTGCTCGCGCTCCCATTGGCAGCGGGCAGAGCTCTCAGACAAATAGGGCTGTTGCCATAGTAACAAGCGATAGCTAGGGATCTCTTGAAAAATATTTTTATTTCAAAATTCAAACTGGAAAATTCTCACTGGATATGGTTCTCGGTTCTAAACGTGTCATATCTAATGATGAATGCAATTAGGAATCCCACCAGTGTTTTAAATAATAAATTAGGCTAATTTTCTAGGCCTGGCATGATGACATACAAATACTAAAAAGGAATCTCTCTTTTTCTATCCATGACAAAAGACTTATTAATGACTTTTGTTCTTAGGATTTCAAAATTAATTGAACGGTGGAATAGCGATATAGCCGCCTATGTGCTGAAGATGAGAAGCCTAGAGGTAAACTTTTTTTTTTTTAAGTACTTCAAGCTGCTCCGATATTTGGTTATTCCATGTAAAAGCAGGTGAAGAAATCATTCTACAAATGCTATAGCAGTTGGTAAATCTCAAAGGATGAAAAATGCCCATAGCCATTTTTAATTACTGAGCATGAAAAAAGGAGAGATGTTGAACATAAGTTTTGTAGGCCCTTACAATCTGAGAATGCCAGGATTTTAGCTCTTACTAAAACCACATTTGAAATCCAAGGAAAGAATAAAAATACTAACAGGTTTATAAAAAAACCAACAAAGACAAAAAAAAAAAGACAAATCATCAGACAGGCTTCTGATGATTAGGCTACGATGGTTTGTAATTAAAATACATATTTTGTATTAATCTGTCTACTATTATTTTCCCTGGAAATTAGCTTCCTGACTTTGGCTTTTAAGATACTGCCTGTCAATGTGCAGTAATAGAGTTTCAGGGTTCTGCTTCAACATATAATTATACTACATTGAAATCCATTGATATCATCATCTTTTATGCTACTTCCAATTAGACTTGTTCCATCTTGAGGGGTCAATCCCTTATATCTCAGCATTCAGGAAAATTCAGTTAAATGTTAAAACTTGACAATTCCCTGAGAAATAAGGTTATGTTTTAAGTACTTCACTTGAAATCTACAGTATATCTGCAGTTGTTGTAAGCAGAGGATAGTTTTAAGAAGTCTCAGGGTCATAATCACACAGAATGACTGATTATCACAACGTGCTGAAGAAAAACTTAAAAAACCTCTTCCACTATATTAACTAGCTGGGTCTTATGTACGGATTTACGTTCTCAAGATGCGGCTTAATGTGAAGAAAAAGTAAGCAAAAAAAGTCCTCCTTGTATTTTCTGAATTGTCACTCCTCCCTACTCTGCTTATTTTGCATGTAAGGAATTTTATACATTTTAAATGTATACTATAGTTTCAAAGATTTTTTTTTACAATACTTCAAATGTTAAAAGAAAAGAAAAAAAATAACTGATTAATACTTTGTCACCCAAGAGGGAATCATGGCCTTACTGAAATTTTGTCACTGTCTTCATTAGACTCACACTTTCAGTCTGGGAACGTCTCCTATTAAATTAAGGGAAAACAAAGTCCCAGGCCATTGTGAAAGTCCATTTAAGAGCAAAGCATTCTGCTTTACCAGTTTGTTGTCTTCTAACCATGAGATTACAAAATTAGCCTCTGGATTTGCTTCAGATAATGCATTTTCAGTTCTTAAGACAGATTTCTAAGGTACCTATTTTTTATTTTATTGCCTTAAAAAGAGACATAAACGACATTATAAATCACTTTGTTTCAATTTAATAAAGTGATGCTTCTTTTAGAAATTTCTAGCATTATACTTTCAATCATGGTCAATTTAATCTTTTCTACTTCTATACATAGAAATACCAAGTCTGTTGATAGTTTTGAATTATAGATTCTGTATTTTTAATAAAATAGGGGCTGCTTTATCTCAGAAAAAACGTATTTTGCACAACATCGTGCAGCATGAGGCTACAGCTGATGTGGCTATCTTTCCAAGCATCACTTAGAGAGAACCCTGTAAGATGACTAATTTCTGGTCAATATAAACATTAATAATAGTTAAGGACACGAAAGAGAAAATGTAATTTATTTTATCTTCATTAGTAGTGTTCATCAAATTGCAGGGTATAGCCATCTGATTGGATAATGACCAGAGCCATCACTAGGCTGGATGCAGCCTTGATGTTGACTGGGGAGATGTCACGGGACTGGGGCACACATCCCACCAGGTAATGCGAAAGGGGTCCACATCCCCTCAAGCCTTGTTAAAAACATACCATCACAGTCCTTAACAATCTAATTGTGAAATCAGGTAAATTTATCTTGCCATAGTGCAAACTCCAACAGTAACATTATTAGCACATGAGACCGGATCTGAAAAGGAACATGAAATCATAATTTATTTCATGAATATAGGACTGTATATGTATTTTGTAAGTCTGAATCACATACTCCTCCTTCACAAGAAAATGAATCTCTCAGTAGGGGAAGAAATACCTTATGGCAGTCAAAAGAAGTGTTCAAAAATACATTATGCTAACTATTAACAGCAATAGTTCATTATACTTGAAAGGTATTTCAAAAAGGATGAAAGATTAGGGGCTGATTCTGTATCAACGAAATCAATGCGTAACCTACACAAAATATGTGGATGCTTAATTAATTAAGGCTATTCATAAACCAAAAATATTTGTTTTAATTTAGCAGATATAAAAATATTCAAATCATAGTAAAAGTCAAAATAAAACCAGCATGTATGCGACACAGGGTCGGATGCTTTGAAAAAAAATGTAAGGCACCAGATAGAAGGAGAAATTTAGATTTATAGATAGTAAAAGATTCTAAGACATGTGGTGATGATTCTGTTTTCTGGACTTAACTTCTCTAATTTTATATTGGTGTTATATATTAAATCAGTTCCATCTTGAACTTTCCGACTGAAGAAATTCCATAACTATTAAAAATAGAAGAAGATATTACTGTAATAGGAACTGTGAACTATTCATTGTGAAATACAACTACATAATTAAGATAAAAGCACTGCAATTTACTTCTTTCCAAAATGATTTTGTGAAGATTAGAATGTGTTTTAAAAGTTGCTATAACTTTTGCTTTAAGCACGACCTTGTACTAAGACTACACAGCCTATTCCTATTTTCAGAAAAATCATCTAATCCAACGATTAATGGATTTAGTGAGACGAACTTTGGACAAGAGCTGGGGTGATGATCTTGTTACAATGGAATAAAAGATCCATTCACTATTAAAATGAATCCCAATCAATATTCAGTACTATAATCAAAACAAATGGAAAGAATTTCCCTTTACAAAGAGTAATCAGTGGAGAACTTAAATCCATAACTGAATTAATTTCACCTAAACAACCTCTCAGAATTCACACAGTTAGGAAAGAAATTAAATCACACTGAGTGCAGATTGCTGACAACACGGTCCCTGCTCAAGGCCCTTTCAAACAGGACAGGTTTTAAAAGTGGAAATAAAAGTTCACTAGTAAGACAGAGTATCGTGCAAGGCTGAAGTTATTCCAACAAGCCACAGATTTCTACCAGTGCCTAGTGAAAATTAATAAATTAATTAATAAATTCATTGATGTCATAGTAAAAAAATTCTGGATTGAAATATTTATTAGAAGACCAGAGAAGGACAGGACATACCACCCTTAGACGATGAGCCTGTTAACTGCTAATCTAGGCAGAATAGCAGTGTTTTTTTCAGGGCACATTTACATTCAGTTATACTGCTTCGAAACAAGAAAAACCTCAGAAGTGCATCCAAGTCTGCTTAACCCACATTTGAACTTGGATGTTGCTGCTCATTCCAAGAATAGTTTAAAGTATGCTGACGTGATGAAACAGAAGGGATGGGCATCACAGAAAATTCTTGGAATTAAAAATATATTTAATTGTCTGGTATTTTCAGCTCAGTGCAACTATACCTTCCTACAACTTATCTAAAACTTACTTTACCTTGTTATGATAACCTTCCCAATTTTCGTAGGGTACTTGGTGTAAGGCAGTCAGTTAGCTCCCAATATTTCTCTTAAACCCTGAAATAGGGTTAAGATCCCCAATTCAGCAACACATTTTTTCCATGTGATTAAATATACTAAAGTTACATGCCTGAACTTTAATCCAGAAAATATATTAACTTGGTATCAATGTAATTAAATACACGTTTTAGGTTAACCATCTGCCCAACAGCTTTTTGGAACTGTTGTGTTGCTCAAGCCCTCAGCACAGGAGTAACTAAGCTTTTCTTACTGTTTCTTAAACTTTTATCCATTTTATAATGTGAATTTGCATAAATTGCCATGTAACGTTTTAAAATCTTAGTCTATGAATATACACACAATATTTTAAAAATACCCTCTATAACAAATATATGCATTTATCTTTATATCAAACATTTACTTCCTTGAAAGTATTTAAAGCCAATGGGCATTTTCATTCTGGTAGGCTATGCAACAACCTCTGTAGTGTATAGGCACACTTTGCACTCCAGCTGTAGCAGTAAAATTACTGAAACTGTAATTCTCTTAATATTTAAATAATATATTAAAATTTAATTTTCAGCACCTGGAAGAATCTGTTTGTGTGCCAGCAAATGAGGTAGTTGGGCCTGGAGCTCCTATACATATGGGACTCAAAAACAACCTATCACAAATAATTACTAAGCTAGAGCAGCTGTACTCACCACACTAGTCATTTAAAAATCAGGTCAAAGTTGCCTCAATTCTTTTTCCATTTTCAAGGATTTCTGCAAATCAATTCTATAGTCTTCATCCCTTTGCTTTCTTTTACATGTTAAAATTACTTTTACTGTTAATTATTACAAGGGAAATATCAGATAGTTTTAGCTTTCCTGATATTCCAGATATTACATAGATGTAGTTTTTATGAGAGACTATAAAAACGGTCAATGTTTGTTTTCAAGTAAAATTTTAATAGGACTATGAGCAAATACTGTAATATGAAAATGCATTTATCGATACAGCACATAAACGTGTTACATGCACATACACGTGATACTACAGAACAAGTCACCACACACAGAAACTATATATATCGCCATCTTTTTTAAAAAACAAAATATGTCATCTGGCTCACAAAAAAAAAAAAAATAGATGACTTGTACTGTAGGCTTTCATTTATTTTTATGTTGGCAGTTTTCGGATGGAAAGTAAGTATTTTTTTTAAAAGCATTTTCCAAATTATGTGCTTTCAGACACACTTTGTTTTGAATTGATTTCAAGAAGTTGCTTTCTAGCAACCACTACCAACTTTATGATAATTTTTGAAGAAATGGCCTATGTGCCATCTTTTTTACCTCACACCTTTTCAGAATTTGTTTAGAATAACATAATCTGAGATCACATTTTTCACCATGTACGTAGAATTTTCAATGTTTATGCTGAATCTGAAAATTTAAAAAAGTTCAAAAAGATTCAGCTAGAATTCTTTCTATTAATAATTTTAAAATATTCTAACCTGCATTCCTATACATAAAAATAAAAAGACCCATAATGAAAACCATATATTTTATAATGACATACATAGAAATAAAACACATTAAACTTCAGGGGGAGAGAACCAAGCATTTATACACTATTACCTTCAATCACTTGAATGCAAGTCATTCATACCACCACTATTGCTAACAAGGCATCCAATTTACTAAACAATGAATATTGAAATTACGTTTAAAAGGTACAAATGACTGTCCAAAGAATGACACTGAAAAATATTAAGTAACAGCTCTACCTCAAGATAAGCCTCACAATTAAAGAGTTTTAATGAAGAGAGCCTTCAAAGGCTAAATCAGGAGGCATTGATTAGATTGCCTCTAACTTTGTGTTTTGACACCTTCGTCTTTCATGGCATTATATTGTCTCTGTGCATCTTACAAAGGAAGCATTTTACTAAGCCCACACATGAACAGGAGACAGCAGTGCTTATAAAAGAGACTGTCAAGGGTGTGAGCCAAAATGGGTCTCATTTGGATTTCAAGTGAAGAAAACTCCTAATGCATTTCATTACAATGTATGTGAACCTCTGAAAAGAACGATGGATTGGGATTCTCATCCCTATTAATTTATTGAAATGGATTCAGTTTTTTTCTTGTATATCAAGAGGGACCATGTGTTTCAAGCAAGGTAACAATATTATAGTACCAAATAACCAAATATGCTGTGATGCAGTATACCCTTCTGTGAGATAAAGAGGATGCAATTTTCTTGATAATTGGGATTTGAGTTCAGAAATAAATCCTACAATAGCTTGGCAACAAATAAATATTCTTTGTTACTATCAGGTCTTAAAGATATGATCAGGCAGCTATGCAACACAGGGACGGATTCAGTCTTTGTTACCACAGCAGGTTTTTGCCATTTGAAATCCTGTGCCCCCGCCCTCCCCACCACACTGTCATTCAAGTATTGACTTTTTATTTCATTGAGGAACTGCATGTATGATGTAATTAGGATAACACCTATGTAAGTCATATTTTATTAAAAGATAGCAGAATAGGATGGAGAAAAGTAAAACCATTTTGAAAAAATTGTAATACATTCCAGATCAACTTAGCTCTAGACAGATGCCATAGCTACCGTATCACCAATTATCTTATCCATAGCAAAAAAGTTTCTATAAATACTTATTTGTCTTTTTCCCCCTTCAACTTCGATAATAAAACCTATAATCTGTGACTCAAAATCTGTAAATCCTGATTTAACACATAGAACAGGATACAAATTCCTTATCTATGCTAAATAATTTTACTAATATAACAGTATTAAAAATAAGACATATGTTCTCATTGTTTTTAACACCATTAACCTTTAGAAATGATTGATTGTACTACACCAATAACATTCAGTGAGTTCAAAGCTCATCTATTTTTTATGGAAATCTTACAACCTGCTAGTTAAATTAAAGGTTAAATATACATAAAGTCTTAGAACAAAACACAAAGCATTCCATATGTATGTAGCTCAAAAGCAGAGTACACAAACACACACATATATAAATCTGTCTCCGTTTAAAAACCCGTGACCAAAAAAAAACCCCTCAATTGTCACGCAAAGTCTTCAAAGGTAGAGTTAAAGAATTTGGTATCTGTGGAATATTACGCAACTACATCTATTAAGTCAGGAATTGCCTATTAAGTTAAGAACTCCACTGACATCACAATTATAAAAGACAAATGTCATCGAAATCATAATGGGAGATAAAGGCATGCTGGCTTCCACACATCAATTCTCAACAAGCATCTCACTTGAAGTTAGAGGAAAGTCCAGGGCCTATTTAACTTGCTTAATAACAATTATGTAAATACGCATATGCATAACTATATAACTAATTTAATCTTTTTATGTATAACGTGAGGAAGCAGAAATGTATGTTAAGTATACATACACACATTCAGTATAAATTCAATTAATGTTTTGAACATCTTCAACGTTTGAATAAACATAATGCCTATATTTAAATGTTGCGTGTGTATGTGGCGTATACGCATACCCCAGCAACAGAGAAATTAGCAAGAATCATAGGAAACAAATTCAAATCCCATCTTAGCTACAAAGCTTGCACATTTCCACGTACAACACAAGCGCACACGGACACACATTTATTTTATTTTTTAAGAATAATCATAATTGAATTAGAATGATGCATGTTCCATATTTTATCTTGACAGCTTCTGTATACTCAGGCAGAGCCCATTAAACGCAAGCGTACAGCAGGTTACTTGTTGAATAATGTATTTCAAGTACTTAAAATTACTAGGGATTTGACTAAGATCTGCACATGAATACATATTTTGGACTTAATTTTCTGCACTGGCATTTCTTCAGCTGAATATACTTTAAATTCTACAATGAACTCAGCTAATATTAGGCTTTTCCAGGACATAACAAAGGTAATAACACTATCTTTACAATATAAACTTTATGACATTATGAATAAAACTGACAAGTGTAAAATTTGATCCATAAACTAAGTGATATACTTATGTTAATTTACCTTTTAAAAGATATTATGTGTTGCTCAGTTTTTTTGACAGGGCTTCCATTCATACTGAAGACATGTTGAAAAACACTATATTTTCTCTCAATAAGGAAAATCACTTTATCCACTATCATTCTCATTCTGTCTCAATAAAAAATCAATCATCAAATACTTGTTTCCAAGTTCTACTTGTTAAACTGCCAATTTATGCATACTGTTCAACTCAGCTCAAATTCTTTCACGACTACTTGTTATTCTTTTTAATGTTTTTTTATAGTATTCAACTTTTAAAAGAGCAGAGAGAAAATAAAACTATATGTATTATAATAATTATTTTACATTTAGAAGGTTGCGATCCGATGAGGTTCTGAACCTTCATTTTTATAAGAAAAAAACCCCTAAATCTTTTATGTGGTTTTCAAAGTAATAAAGGTCTGATTGATCCCACTGACTAAGGCAATTGCATCGGTTGTCTAAATGGTAGTAACGTCAATGTCAGATATGTGGTTATCTTTTCATCTTGGCCTATTCTCAAATGTAAAAATCAAATGTTTGAAGGACATTTCACTGACCTGTTATGGCCTCTGCAACTCTCAAACACAATACTACTATTCCTCATATAAGTGCCACATTTTGGATAAAAAAACACTTCATCAATGATGCCTTTGCGACATCTGGCGGTCCTTATTATACATAAACTTCAGGTTTGTTTCTTTGTTGGGTGCTTTCAGTTGCTGTTGGGTACTTTTAGTATATTATTTTTATTCCATTTATTTATTTATTTGCATACCCACCAGTATGCAAAACTTTAGTCCAAAAGGCTTTGATACCCCCTAGCGGGGGGACAAAAGCAATCGAGTCTGCAAAAAAAACACAACGAGGTCTACCATGAATCCATATGGAGCAAAAGGTCACAAATCTTGAGATGCGGTGACATCATGACAATAAGACACTTTTGAGACAGAAGCCGGCTCGTTTTGAATATAAAAAGGACACTGATCAAATTCTCCCACACATTTAAAACTATAGAGAAAAATAAGCATGCAAAGACCTCGAGATAGATGCTTAACAGAGGAGACTTAAAGCATACCTTTAGTTTTCACAATTATAAGATTCCACTGAGAACTTGACAAGTTTGCTTCAGAAGATCTAAAAGCTTTATTTTTATGTTATTATCAGATGCTGAGAAAATGCCATTAAAGAAAGAAACCCACTAAGTTCACAGGGTGTGCACTCCCTGAAACACCCCAGCTCTTTTGAAATTAATTCAGCTATACCAAAGGTTGTTCTACATCTTTCAGCCTTATTATTTATCATTTCAATAAACTATAAGAAAAGTATTTTAAGCAACCTAAAAATTACCTTCCTTTCTTCATCCCTCTTCCTATGCTATTTCAGTGCAGTACGAAAAACCCTTCTAATTTCTTTATTACATTAACCACGGGAATATTTGACATCAACTTTGCGAAACCATGACTTTGCTAATTCTCAGCCCAGCGGGAGGAACTACTATGTTGTTTAAACTCTATTTTTCGCTTGTTCTAACAATTAGCATTCCAAAACAATAGATGATACAATAGCCAAAAGACTAAATGCGTAATACTAAATGTTTTTCTTTACAAAATAAAAAAGAAAAAAAGTCAACAGAATATTGTCTTCACATTAAAATAAAGCACTTCAAAGTATATTCCTTGAGATATAGAGCATCGCTTCTTTAAATTCTATTTTGCTGCCCCATGGTAAATATTCACTTAAATAATTCACTGTTCTGAAACTAGTAACACAATATCTTGTACGGACACAGGTCTGTCCTCATATGAATGGATATGTAGCGTGTACGTTACTGACATTCAAGAATAGTTTCTAATAAATCATAACTGAATCAAATTGAAAAAAATCATCCCTCAAAACTGCTCTTGGGACTGACTAGATTTAATGGATAGTCTAAGGGTATAGCTCACCGTTGTCTTATTTTACAGAACAAAAGAATACTGCACCCTCAGAATACCTAGTGGGCTCCCATAACAGCTATCATTCAACTTTTAATTAAAATGTCTATAGCCTGTATTTTCAGTGTGCTTACATGGACAAGATACAGACCGTGTATGGTGGGGCAGGCTCACGGCTGTTTGCAGGACACAGACACGCAACCACAAGGTAAATCGATGGCCAAAGAAACACCGCTAATTCCAAGGAGTCTCCTCCTCCAGCCCTGGGACTGCAAACGTGCCATCCAGTCCAACATGTTGGATTCCCGTTATTGTATTGAATTCACAGAGACAACTCATTAGATTAAGGATATGAATAAGCTGTTTCAGGATTATGTTTTAGTATGGAATAAAAAGATTAATCACTCACTAATCCCCATGTAGGAGAATTCTGCATGTGAAAGCAAAGATAGATTAAAATGAGAAAACTAAATTTGAGAAAGTTAAGAAAACACAGTAGAAAATGTCATGAAAAGGCCATCATGAAAAGAAAAAGTTCCCTCCTAATCACTGTAAATGAGATTGTTAACACAAGAAGAAGAAAAATACATTTAGGATTGGTAGGAACTGTACAGTCAGTGATGTAAAATTCAGGGCTAATGTAAAAATAGAACTGAAAAACAAAGCAGCCATCTCTCCGTATTCAATGCAACTTCTACACATACTCACAGAAGAAACTCAGTAAGAAACCCCCTCCTCTGATATTCTACAGAATCATAACGGAATGGTTCATATTTTTGGGAGACAGAATACTCACCTATAAACTACACAGAATGGACTGATTATGGTGAAAAAATGAACATACAGTGATAAATCTGACAAATTTCAAATGGAAACCATTCTAGTTAAAACTATATGGAGAGACCTCTGGAATACACATTTCTAGAGGTATTATACCAAATCCAAATTTATCAAGAAGGATGCTGATTACCCAAAAGAATCAGACCAAGAAGACTAAGTCAATGAAAATGCTAGTTAGAATGATTTTGTGTATTTTCATATAAAATGATCCAATAATATAGTGGTAAATAGTTTGGAAATACAATTTCAACACTTTAAGGGATTATTTTGTGGAAGAATTGGTTGCACAGCAAATAAATAAATAAAGTTGTTATTAATATAATCTAATTACAGACAAGAAGCTGAAATAAAAACTAGAACAGCTGAGAACTAAGCAATGGGGACTGTACTATAATGCAATTCTATATTCCACAGGAGGAAAAAATACATCACTCAATTTCAGCAGACGATATGTTATTAGGCACCATCACAAGACTGAAGGTCGGGAGACCTTTAACTGAAAACCTAAAAACAGCAATTTATCAAGGCCAGGAGGAACACACATGAGTTTCTGAGAATTGCAAGAACAATATAATTCTTAGAGGTACAAAGAGCAATAAGATTGATTTCTTTTGAAATAAGAAGTATTTGTTGGCTGTTTTTTTAATAGGGCTGGAAAACCACTTGCAAAAACAATTAAAATAAATTGATGGAAGAATTAAGAGATCACAGTATAAGGAGCCTATTTTCTGCAAAGGAAACTCAATCCTCACCGATCTAAGGGTCAATAAAGTAAACAACAAATTGACATTATTTATATTTCTAAAAGCATCAGAGTAACTCCTTTATGCTGCTGCAAAATAAACTGAAGCATGGTCTTAAGACCTCAGAAGCTCTTAATCTACCAGAAATGTTTAGCAAAAATGTAGACACCTCAGAAACCATGAAATCTTCATCATGTAAACCTTGTTCTGGGCTTACTACCTTTCCTGGTGGGAAAGTCATAGAGAAAAGCAGCACCCTCTGCCAGCTGACTGTCATGGACTCTTTCTTGCCCAGAAAGTTATAGCCTGAAGCTTGTCCACTCGGAGGGGTTAGTACCAAACCATTCTGGTTTGGGCATGATATTGCCCAAATATTGATATCTCCTTTTCCTGGAGAGGTCTCATGTTCGGGATCCCCTAGAATGCCATTCCGTTATTGCTAATCTTCAAGGCACATATGAAATTTTTTAGGAGGTTATTAGAAAAAGGAGAGAGAGAGATATTTGCTGTTGGCACTGGCTATTTATATTTGAAAGACATATGATCGTGTGTCTTTCACTTGTCTTTGCTTAATACAGGCTGACGCTTCAACTAATGTTGAGTAGAGTTGGGGATGGATCTAAAAAAAATGAGCCTGGCCTTCGCCTGAGTCACACGTGTGATTTATTCTAAGAGAGATTCTGCTTGTTTCTCTGAAACCACGTGCGGGGGCGGTGGAAGGAGAGAGCTGGCGAACACATTTCAGCTTGTGGCTATAATATAAAGCAACTAGAAAAATGATACCTGCAGCAACCATCCATTCACTTAATGAAGGGAGTATATGCTTATCAGATGTTCTGTGATCATCATGAAAGCCCCTTGGTCTCCAGATGAGTCTGAGGTGCTGACTATGACCTAATGAAAGTCATAAATAACCTGTGCCTGGCCTACTGGAGAACCACCTTTCCCTCTGTGGATTGCTGTTGCTTCAGTGCAGCAGATACATTGCTGGGGAAGGATCTATTTTCTCAAAAAAAAAAAAAGAAAAAAAAGGGGAATTAAGAAACAGCTACCAGATTTCTGTACGTGGGGCAATCACAGCATCTGATGGCTGGCAGGCAATGACTCAACAAGTATTTCTTCTGAAACAGAATGCCCATAAGGACGCCGTCACATATTTCTTCTCAAAATTCCATTCTCTACTAATACCGTTCAAATACCATTCTTTTTTATTGCTAAAATTCTAAAAATATTGTATCAAAATTTCTTACGAAACAACCATTTTTCCACTGAGCTATGAAGGAGAACACACAATTGTCTACGCATTCACTTTGAGAATAATAAGTCATTAAATGCTCTTCCTATAGCATGAGCTGACAGTCACTCTGTATGAAACAATAAATAATGCGATGTTGAAAATATGAGGAAAATGAAAGATAAATTTACTTTTTAAGAGGAGCTACTACTTAACATTTTTAAAGATTTCTTTTGTACTTGAAAGACAATAAGAAAGCCTTTGATTTTCTATATACCATTTACAGAGGTTTAACTATATATCACATAAATGCTTTCAGTTTTTATCCAAATGTGCTGTTAAATTACCCATGTAATTATCCCAAGAGAAATCATTATACTTTTTTATTGTTAATTTCATTAACACTTTAGTGGGAAGAGTTTGGTTGTATTTAAATTCAGCTGTAACAGCCTTTATTAGTACAATTAAAGGGATCATTTCTCTATTATTCTAGAGGGTGGTTTTTTTGCGGGGGTGTTTAATTACTGAGTTAAAGCAACAACAGAAAGTTAATGGGCAAAAATATAGGCAATAATCTACGGTCAAACTTGAAACAAAATACAATTCTCCCTGATCCCAGTAGTAAAATCTGTTTTAAAATATGCTGCTGTTAAAATGAAATTACAACAGTTTCTTTCTAAAATGGGTGACATGACATGACAGCTGTATATACTTTAACAAGCCCTCCAATAACAAGCAGTAGCACCACGTTGAGTAATCAGATAAAATCTGTTACAGATACATCTTAAAGACAGGTGTATTCAAATATCTGCTCGCAGAGCCTTGTAAAGGCAAAGCAGATATCACTTTTGATATACCACTATTATAATACCTTATTACTTCATCAATAAATGCAGTGCCATTGCTTCCTTGCCTCTCGTGCACGTTACCGTGCTGCTGAGCCAGCAGGCATCCACTTACACACAGTTCCATCCATTTAAATTGCGTAAGACCTAAATAACATTGCAAGTGGCAATCCAGGCACAGAGAAGTGGAGAATGTGGAGTGCAAATTAAAATTAATTTCTAGAGATGAAGTTCAAAACTCTGACGGATGTGCTAAAGAGGGAAACAGAAGACTGGACTACTTCTGCAAAGAAATCCCTTCGTCCCAGATGAAGGTGGGACATGGTTCCCATCTGCTTCCCATTTTAAAGAAGAATTTTTATTATCTTGAGCATCCACATTTTGAAAAAGATGAGAATTCAGGAGACCAAGGAATTAGCAAATACAAAAATCCAAGCAAATTCATATTCATTGCTCTTTGACAGAGTAAAATTAATTTTTATCTACAGGGAGTATATCAATTTAAAGATAATTTGGGGGGAAAAAAAATCACGGGGAGGTGTAAGATATCTGACTAGATCCTCCTTCATTCCAGGGGATCCACAGAGTTTAAGGAAGAGTAATGTGGAAAAATTGTATGGAGATTTCATTCTTTGGATTCTTATTATTTTTTTTTCCCCATCAGTGCAGCTGAAAAAGCCAGTGCAGGTTGATCAAATAATAAAACCTTCTAAATCATTTCACCTTAAACATTTTATGACTTTCTGTCTACTTTGCAGCACTAAGCATAACTGAGCATTTGTTCCAGAAATTTTTTGTACTAGAGGAAAGAACTGGAAAATCATGACAAAAATGGGCATTCATTTATATGCAGAGAATCACTGTACTCATTTTTTTTGTTAAAGCTTTTGTGCACATTTTATGTGTCCAGAAATTTATAATATTAGAATTATTTATACTTATCATTGCAGTCAAAGCTGTGTATCCATTTAAATAAACTTGGTTTTCTGTTAAAATGAACAAAGGATGAAAACAGTATCTTTTTTTTCCCCTTTTGTTTCCTAAACTGAATAGAATTCCTTGGAAAACAAACAAATATTTTTGTTTGAAAAAAAATAAAATAGATCAATAATGAAAACATGCCAGGACTGTGTTTTTCAACTACAGTGGAAAGACAAAAGTTTAAGAATGTTTATAGATGTGTCTAGTTTAGCAGTTTCGTGTGTTGGATGTGACTTTCACAGTCTGCTGGCAGTTTGCAGGAAAGCCATCACACCTGTGACTTGGTTGTTGATTAATGAGTCTTTCAATTCATCGCTACCATCTGAGGAAGGGCCGTGGCCTTTCTAAGCTTCAGTGGTTTATTCGCCTTCAACTGTAGTCCTACCAAGGTATCTTCCATAAAGAAAATCACACCTGGTTAAGGCTAATGAAAACCTCAATATGTCATTTTCTAGACAAGTCAAAAAGCATGTAAAACTAGACAAAAGATGTATTCAAGCAACATGAATGCAGTTTTGTCATAATCTGTCAATCTAAAGACTAACATAAGAAAAGCTTTCTTCAATGACATTTTCCAGTGTCAACTATTAGAATGACAATTCTGAATTCCCCCTTTGCTACATGATGCAGATGCATAATGGTTTCCCACTCTTCACAAAGACTGGATTTAGTTCTTAGATACAAGGAAGAAGTTTACAGAGGAATAAAAAAACCACCACAACAAACAAACAGTTTTTCTGGGCCACTTTACCAGTCAGCATCAGAAATCCCCAAATCACAGTGCCTATGCAGATTTTAAACTGACTACTCGCATCACAGAAGCTATTAAGAGCCCAACTCTGCTGTATCTTCAAAACTGTACCGCGACGCCAAAACCATAAGGCCAGTTTGACTTTGACAACTGGGCCTGGGGAAGAGGCAATGAGATCTTTGGGACTTATCGACTTATCTGTTTAACTTTGATATTAATACTTCCCCTTCTACCTTACAGGGGATTTGCATGTCTCAACTCATTACAACTTGCAAAGAAATTGAGATCCCCATATGGAAATTGAATAACTCCCCATTACTAGCACTTTGGTGAAAATCCCTTATCTAAAAGAAGCAGAAGGAAGAAACAACAGAAGGGTTGGTGAGCAAAACAGAGGTTTAGCTCGTTGGCTGCGTCCTGTAGCCTCTTCCTTTGTAGATGTCGCAAGAAAGCCTATAGATGAGATGAGTGGCTAAGCCAGGATGTAAACTTAGGGCACGCAGTACTCTGCATGCATTAATACAAATTTCGAGCTTTTGTACACACTTCTGGTTACTATATATCTATTAAGAAAGAAAAACCTGATCAGAAAGGCTCAGAGGAAGAAGAAAAGAACAGATAAGAAAACAAACACGATTATCTCCACTTAAGAACCCTTAGTGAGCAACAGGATGTGAGCCAGAATCGAAAGAAAGGCAAATTATTTGCAGATGAAAGGAAGTATCTATTTTTAAGGAAAGTCAGCCAGGTCATGGGATGCCAATCAGCAGGTTAATTAGATGGTCACATAAAATGTTGAAGTGTCACACTTCCAAATAATGATTTCTGGTTGCAGTATACAAAAATATCTAGTTAGGAACAAAAGATACATACTTTTAAAGAAACCAGTGAAATGTGACCCCTAACAGTAAATGCATACATATATTATTAATAATAATACATTGCATTTACTCAGCCTTTTTCCCATCAAAACATATCAAAGGACATAAAGATGTGGACAAATGTTACCTAATTTTAAATGGGGAAACCAAGAGACATTGGGGGTTGGACTAGATGATCTTCAGAGGTCCTTCCCAACCCTACAACATTCTGTGATTCTGTGATTCCGTTTAGCTCACAAGGCCTATGCTCTAGCCAACTAGCTGTGATTAATACACTTTTGAGTGCAAAATATGTACCGCCAATACTGTTTTTAAATTTTTTTTTACTTTTTCCAGAGGCCTGGTTTGATCAATAGAAATAGCTTCAAATTAGAACTGAACTTTAAATAATTTTATAGTTGTTGCTTCACAGAGAGGTGATAAGCACACACTGCTATATCCTGTGCAGGCAAAGGCCTCACCATAAAGGACTTCCAAGTATTAAAAAGGAGCTCACATTAACTAAGGTTAACTGGGATATGGCACATTCTTCCTTTTTAGAAGAGAATGTATTTGGGAGAATACTGTTTCGTTCATTGAATTCATCAGCGTGTCTGCAGGAGAGACTGCTAACAACCAGAAAAGTCTAAAATGGACTGCGTACGGGAAGTCTCACCTTTGGCCTCCCTCACTTGTGAAATCCCGGCCACAACTGTAAAGATAATAGAGGCTGGAGTGGCATTCAACCTCCATGTACTTCAGGGTACCATCTTCTCTCTTGCGTCCCCATCTACAGTCTGCCACCAACGCTTTCAAACTGGCAGGCAGAGAGCTGAGCCCACTCCTGACAGATCCTTTAAGGTCAGAGTACAGTTTCATTAGCTGTGTCAGGAGAGGATAAGCAGATGGAGGATAATCCTTATGTTGACGGATGTGACATATACCTTGTTATTGACCAACTCATTTGCGGAAAAGGGTCCTCGCTTATCCAGAAAGGTCAAAAAATCAGTTTTTCCTCAAAATCCCAGTGGCTTTTTTTCTTTGGTACACACAGCACGAGGGTCTAAACCTGACTCTGTGATCAACCGAGAGATGTGCAATAATGAATTAATATCCTTCACCTGCTCCTTTTGAAACAGGAACAATGGGATACTCTCTTTCAAAGCCTCCCATGCATTGTAGGAAGCCTGTTCTCACATGCATTAAAAGGGGCATCCATTATAATCTCACCAAGCAGGTGGTGATTACTGCAGTATTAATGGCATCCCAGCTCTTCACCCGCACATCATTAATAGTTGACTTGTAGCCGTAACAACAATATGGATTTCCAATATCCAGCAATTTGGGTACAACAGGTCTGGGGGCATCTGCAGCTTAGAAGACGGACTGACTCGCACATCCAAAAGTGCACTAGACGTAACGCTGGCATCCTCCGCCACGCAGACGCGGTCTCTCTGGTGGCATCACGCCAGTAACCGCTCTTCCACCATTTGTTTCTTCTACGAATAAAATTGTTAAGAGAACTTCCTACCTTTTCATACCCCGGGCATTTTCACTCATTTCTCAGGCTCAGGCTTTTGTGGAGTTGCATAAAAATAATCTTTCACAGACAACAAAGCGCGTGCAGTTTGCTGACATTCTTTTCAATTTCAAAACTACATAATACATTTTTCCATGTGTTGATAAACTGGATTTTTAAAAGAGCATTTTCTGGATATCTAGATAATCAACAACACAATGAATATAAACATTTTCTATAAATAGTTCACCATATGGCTACCATTCTCAACAGATGGTGTCTGTGTATCCACTAGAATATACAAGAGCTATGCAGATTTTGCCCTGCAATCATTCAAAATTCTAAACAAGAATTTTTGACTTAATTTCAGTTTTATTAAGCTTAATCTGTGGCAAAACATACAATTTTATCACCTAACTCGAGTACGGGGAACTAATGCCACAACTATATCAACGAATTTCTACACAAAAGGCAAGTGGACAGTCCTCACCCAATACAGGCAAAAGGATTTAAAAAAAGAGAAACACTAGGTACAAGATCAGCTTCCAGAGCATAAAGGGATCTTCTTAATCTTAGGGCAGCACCCTGCTGCCAAGGATACTCTTCTCCTGCCTAAAAACCAGTTTCACTTGCGAACAACCCAGCAGTATGTCAGACAGAATGCAGTCTGGACTACGTTAAGAAAAATTCTGTAGTTCTAAGAATGTGAAATTTGTGCATATATTGCAGCAAACATTACTAGAAAGCATACATATTTTATCCACTTTTAGTAGAAAACAAACTTATTAATTTTTTGTAGTTTCCTTAAACCCAATACATAAACAATTCCAGATTTTCTACTCTGCTTTGAGAAGCTGCTGTGCAGTCCAGAGAATCCATCCAAAGGAACACATGGCTGGAAGTAAACCACCTGGTCTATCCTCTTTCAGCTTAAAACTACTTACGCTCATACCACCGTGCAAACACTCTCTGGAAAAGTCTTCCTGAGCTACACTGGTTTATCTGTTGGAAATCGTCCTCTAATTTTCAGTCTAGGCCTTTTTCATGGTAGTTCTTACGCACTTGAATAAATACTGTATTAACTTGCATAATTTTTCTCACTCGGTACTGTTTCTCACCTGAGGCATTTATGGTAAACCAATATAGAATCACAAAAATCACCTAGCTTGGAAGGGACCTTTCAGATCATCAAGTTCAACCATCAACCTAACACTGACAAACCCACCACTGACCCATGTCCCTCAGCACCACGTCTGCCAGGCTTTTAAACCCCTCCAGGGATGGTGACTCCACCACTGCCCTGGGCAGCCCATTCCAAGGCTTCACAACCCTTTCCGGAAAGAAATTCTCCCCAGTATCCATCCCAAACCTCCCCTGGCACAACTTGAGGCCATTTCCTCTTGTCCCATGGCCTGTTCCTTGGGAGAAGAGACCGACGCCCCCTGGCTACACCCTCTTTTCAGGGAGTTGGAGAGAGCCAGAAGGTCTCCCCTCAGCCTCCTTTTCTCCAGGCTGAACACCCCCAGCTCCCTCAGCTGTTCCTCACCAGACTTGTGCTCCAGACCCCTCCCCAGCTCCGTTGCCCTTCTCTGGACCCGCTCCAGCACCTCAATGTCCCTCCTGTCGTGAGGGGCCCAAAACTGGACACAGCCCTCATGGTGGGGCCTCACCAGTGCCCCATAGTTGGGAGGACAATATTCCCCTCTCACTTATTAAGTTGTTGTCGTTCCTACTCTTAAGATCTTGTACCTAACTGTTGTTGGCTTTGCCAGTCAGGAGTTCCTCTCTGTCTGTTCCTGTAGCTCCTGGAGTGCTCCCGCTCAAACACACCCCCACGTCCTTCCAACCAAATCACTGCTGATGGCCCTGCACCAGTGCACTGTGAAACTTCCCTAAGTGCAGATGAGGGAAACCCAGCTGCTCCTCCTCAGAACTGCAAGTTACTGCAGTATTGGAGAATGGCTTCACATGTTACAAAAATGCCTTGGATGTTTCTCATAATCACAGTGAGTGGAATGTACATTCTCTATCATAATGTATTCAATGCCCCTGAAAGTCCTATAGAAGCCCAGAAGGAAGGTCACATCTCAAAACCCAGTAAAATATCAGTATCTTATAACTATGTACAAGTTGCTAAGATTCACTGAGTTTCACTTCTCTGAAAATAAGTGATCAGAAAATATTTAACTTACACATCAGTGTAAAGGAGAGTATATAAACAAGAAAGTTAACGTATAGTACTGTGCTTTGGGTTCCTGCCTCAGTGCCTCACCCTTGTTTTGCTTTGCTTGTGCTCCACTTATTAAACTGCCTTTACCTAAAGCTATGAGTTTTCTCACCTTTGCTTTTGCAGTTCTCTCCCCCACCCCATTGGGGGGGGGGTGAGCGACCAGCTCTATGGAGACCCAGCCGCTGGGCTGGCTGGGGTTGACCCACCACAGTCACTAGAATATTTTCAAATGTGATAATGTGCTCAGAGATTGCGGCCAGACAGTTAAAAAGAAGAGATCACAGTTGATACAATTAACTGTAGAAACAGACATACCCAGACAATAACAATTTATCCTTTAAGAGCAGGACAGTGATTAAAACTTGAGATACATGTAAATTAAACAATAACTAAAAGCACGTGGTCTTCTTGTTGTAATATAGGTATTAGAGGTCAGGAACCCTCATTGGTACAGAATTATCTAAGGATGTACAAGTGAGTGCTAAGTTTTGAAAAATCAGAATCTATCTGTGTAAATATGCAGGATATTTTTTAAAACTTGGATAAATAACAAATTAGCTGGCTAGTAGCAGGCTTATCATTAAAAGATATTATTTCAATTATTATTGAAAAGTATGCCCTACCTTTTATTCTTACAGCTCAAACTATATGTACAAAAAAGAATACGACATAAAACTAGAAAGGAAAAGAATCCATCTCTATATCCCATTTCTTCACATAAGGAAAACTTCTTTACAGTTTCTAAAGGTATGAACTGTGGATAGGGATGAACATTAAGTTTTCTACGTTACTGCTTAACTTTATTAGGCTTTTCCTGATAGCCTTCTATATTTTATAACCTTGAAATAAAATAGTATCATTAACCATACATGTCTTTAATTTGAAAAATTTACTAAACACTTTTTCTTTGAAGACCACAGGAATCAGTGGATGAGATTCACATGCTCGTGTAGAGCCAACGAGTAGTACACAACAATTCATTCCCTTTTTAACCAGTCCTAAAAGCTTTTTACTTTCCCCTAACCACCAACCAATTAATTTGCCTACCACTTGCTGGCTCGGGGACAATGCTCCCACAACCCCCTCCCACCTAACTCAGTCATTAACTAGGTTAGGGGAGCATTTCCCTTGTAAATGAGTCCCCTAAGCTTTTTTACTTTTTTCTACCAAAGACAGAGCAGAGCATACTTACTTCACTTCATATGCAGCAGAGAGTATTTCTCTTTAAATATATATAAAAAAAAGGTCCTGCTTGAGTAACCTGATCTCCTTCTATGACAAGGTGACCTGCTTAGTGGATGGGGGAAAGGCTGTGGACGATGTTTACTTAGACTCTGGTAAAGGTTTTGACACCATTTCCCACATCATTCTCCTGGAGAAACTGGCTGCCCATGGCCTGGAGGGGCGTACGCTTTGCTGGGTGAAAAACTGGCTGGAGTCCAGGCCCAGAGAGTGGTGGTGAGTGGAGTTAAATCCAGTTGGTGGCTGGTGACGAGTGGTGTCCCCCAGGGCTTGGTATTGGGGCTGGTTCTCTTTAACACCTTTATCAATGATCTGGACAAAGGGATGGAGTGCACCCTCAGCAATTTGAAGAGGACATCAAGTTGGGTGGGACTGTTGATCTGCTTGAGGCCAAGAAGGCTCTGAAGAGGGGTCTGAACAGGCTGGAGGCGTGGGCCCAGGCCAAAGGTGTGAGGGTCACCAAGGCCAGGTCCTGCCCTTGGGTCATACTTCCTCCACACTCCAGGCTGGGGGCAGAGTGGCTGGAGCTGCCCCAAGGAAAAGGACCTGGGGATGTTGGTCATAAGCAGCTGAATATGAGCCAGCAGCGTGCCCAGGTGGCCAAGGAGGCCACCAGCATCCTGGCCTGTGTGTGGCCAGCAAGACTGGGGAAGTGACTGTCCCCCTGTATGGGGCACGGGTGAGGCCCCACCTCAAGGGCTGTGTCCAGTTTTGGGCCCCTCACGACAGGAGGGACATTGAGGGGCTGGAGTGTGTCCAGAGAAGGGCAACGGAGCTGGTGAGGGGTCTGGAGCACAAGTCTGGTGAGGAGTGGCTGAGGGAGCTGGGGGTGTTCAGCCTGGAGAAAAGGAGGCTGAGGGGAGACCTTCTGGCTCTCTCCAACTCCCTGAAAGGAGGGTGTAGCCAGGGGGGGTCGGTCTCTTCTCCCAAGNTGGAATGGGCTGCCCAGGGCAGTGGTGGAGTCACCATCCCTGGAGGGCCAGGCAGACGAGGTGCTGAGGGACATGTGTTAGCGGTGGATTAGGTGTTGGGCTGATGATTGGACTCAATGATCTTAAAGGTCTTTTCCAACCTAAATGATTCTACTAAATGGACCCCAATATCACTGTGAACAGGTAAAAATATTTTTGCCTGCACAAAAGTAACTGATAAAGCTTGTGTTTAGCATGTGTTAAGAAAAGAAGCAATGAGAGTATTATGGCCCTCCACTTTACAAACTGATGGTTCTGACTCTTTCCAAGTACTGCTGTTAGTGTTGTTTAACTCGTGCTAGGAGGCAAATAACAGAAACAGAATGGGCCCATCATAAACAGCAGGTCAAAATAATCACACACCCATTCATCTTGAACCTTAACTCCTGAGCACAAGGCTGAGATTTATGAAATTTTAGGAAGGGGCATGAAGAATCACTTACAGATAGGGCTCGCTTGAGTCACTGCAATGCTGACTTGAGTGGCCATGAGACCAGCTAGAGTTGGCCTAGCCAGTTGGAAAACACGAGCAGAAACACTTCAGCTGTGCTAAAAGCTAAGTCACATAAAGACAAGCTGTGTTGGAGATGATGGTGGCTATGGCAGATACTGGATGAGCAATTCTGCTTAATGATCACAATGGGTTTAAGCAATCTGTTGGTCTGTAAAGTAGAGTAGTTTAAATAATAAATCCATGAGCTAATCATTAATGGCTTGCATTATGTCACTTCTAGAGGAGAATTTCCATGTTGTGTAGAAGGGCAACTAATGGAGACATTTTCAAATTAGGAAGGATGACAACAATTAGGGCACTTATTTAATAAAAAAAAAAATAAAAAAAGAGATGCAACAATAGACGATAAGACAAAGGCGTGAAACACAAAGGACAGAGAAGCCATATCCATGACTTCTGTCTAAACTCTATAAAGAGATCAAAAGAAAAGTGAAACGTGTTTCAAGATATCAGAGAACATGAAATGTCCACAGAAAATGCTCCCTCTGCAAATCACAGCAGTCCTCTCTGCTCCCCTTGCCTCGTATTGATGACATCAACATGAAGGGAAGTTCAAGAACCAGCTTGAGACTAAGACTTTTATTAGAATCTGTTTTAAAAGGGCAAACTACTTCATTTTTAATGAAGGACAAGTGTTAGCAATCAGCAGGAGAACTATCAAAGAAAAAAAAATTAGTACTGAATTGTCTCAGCTATTTAAAATAAAAATTACACTACTGGTGTAGTGCAAAAAGTCCATGAAGTCCCACATTCTGTCTGCTAGTGGGTAACAGATGACATCAAGAGGTTGAACGGCACATTTTTGCGAGCATAAATTTTTGTGCAATAGCACTAAAATTTTGGAAAATAACAGTTTGGGTGGGGAAAGAATTAATCATAGCAAAATTAAGAAAGAAGACAAGAAATAGACTGTAGAAATGCTTTACATATGAAATGAAGGAAGAATTAAATGCTTAAGACTAACTGCTAGTGATAAATCAAGAAAATTGCATAAAAACATTTTTGACATGCAAATTCACACACTTTTGAAATTGTCACTCCGGTTTCTAAATAGAGAAACAGTTCAGTTTAAAAGATGAATGATATGACCATATTAGATATCATCAGGAGGATTCAGAATTAATAAGTGAATGTAAAACCTCTTATTTTGCAACATATAAGTTTTCTAATTTTCACAAGCATGTAAGTGGCAAATTTTATGCCAAAACCGCCCATTTTTCCACCTACAATTTTCTGAATTTAACACACTGCTATTTCTGAATTTTACAAGTATCAATTCTCCATTAAATATATCTGCTTATCGATTAAGCAGTTAAATTTTACAAGTAAAAAAGTGTTAAAATATTAAAATAAGTTCCATTAGTTAAAAACTATTAAGGAAACACTTTCTATTTCTAGCTATACTTGTCATGCCCACAACCAAATTCAAGATCCGTTGCAACTTGAGTAAACATCCCTGTGCTACACAGCTGAAATCTCCCTGAACAGTGCAGGTTTGCAAAAGTTACTAATTTCTTCTTAAAGCAGTATTTAAGGGCAATATCAACATATATTCAGGTCTCAGACAGAAAGAACATATTTGGTTTCTCAAAATAGGAATTGAAAGCCATCTTTGTATGGATCAAAACCAGAAAGTATCTCCATTTTAAGACTGAATATCTAAAAATAAATGTATAATTTATTTTATAGATTTCACCAGTAAAATCTTTGTGTATTGACTGTTACAAAGTAAAAAAGACAACAGGGAAGTGCAATTATTTGCCAAAATCCCATTACCTGTGTGCCAGCAGCACCCTGAAGGTCATCTGATTCAGTCCCAAATAACTTGGCAGCAAGTTTGACCAATCCCAGTTCCATTCAGTAATGGTTGACTGTTGATACATGGCAAGAAGCTATTGTTAGTTATTAATCAGTGTTAATATGATCAGTAAATTAAAGCTCCAGCTGTGATATACTAACCAAGAAGGAGGGGGGTCTAGAACAAGGACTTAGACAGATGATATCAATCATGTCCACAGAAAAAGGTTTTTACTTCAGTAAGACAGCAATTAATTTATAAATCCATTTGGGGATGTAGCCATTATTTATAAAAAGATAAATCAATTTTTTGAACTGTTATTCTTCCAACTGTTAATGGCTTTCTGCCCAACCACTTTGCCGGAGAGCTTGACTCTTTGTTTGAAAAGCAAAATAATTGGCAACTTTTTATGTAACAGCAATTTACATATTCTGCTGTCAGCAAAAAGTTTGTCATGAAAAACTTGGTATAACTGGAATTCACGATGTAACCTGTATTGTAATTAGAGTGATGGTTTACTTGTCTATTGTTTTGTGAGGCACTCCAGTCAGCAGATGGTTATTATAAACAGTGGTAAGTCTAGACAATGTGAACAAATATAACTCCATATTGCTTATTTAATAAAGAAAAGCAACCTACAATAATGGTGAGCAGACAAAAGACCACAGACAACATTTTTAGGTTTACAAAACAGTAACTCCTCCTATTGCATAATATTAATTTTCATTGTCAGTAACGGTCAAGTAGTGACTACATTTCAGCATCATTGGAGGAAATAATTAAAAAATTATTGTTGTAACACTAAAATAGCACTGAGTAGCTTAAAAAAAATGAAGCAAGTCAAAATAGTGGAAATAAGCTAGAAGAATAAAGTATATCTTGCAGTGCATCATCTTCTCCTTAGAGACAGCACTTGGTTCTTCTGGGAGAGCAGAATAAGTGCAATCCCTCCCCTTCCTTCCATCTTTATTTTATTACCTTCCTTCTTTTAATTTAATTTTCTCCCTAACCCTCACCTTTGGTATACACTGAAAAACAATGTAGGAAAATAAAGCTGAAATACACAGTAAGAAAAGAATAATAAGCTAAAGAAAGAATAATTTAGTGTGAAAGTGGAAAGTGAAAGAAGAGGGAACAGTGAACATCTGATCAACAAGAAGGGAAAAAGACTCAACTGAGAGAACGATGGGAGTAGAAGAACACAGGGGGAAAACAGGCAACTGTTCTATACTCTACACTGGATTAAAAATAGATAGAGAAATATGAAGGTAGTACATGTGAAATCAAGAGGGATAAAAAGGAGAAGCTAAACAGCCAGTAGCAACAGTCATAAAAACAAATCAGAAAATTTGTAAGTACACTAGACAAAAATTCAGTCCACCAGACTGATCTGTTCTGTGAAAAAATTAAGCACATTTGAAAANAAAAATTCAGTCCACCAGACTGATCTGTTCTGTGAAAAAATTAAGCACATTTGAAAAAAGTCACTTCAGGAAAGGAAAACCATTTCTTTGTAGCATTTTTCATCGTTGATAATGTTGAGGAGTGGCATAGCCTAGATTAATCTTATTAGACAATAGAGGAGCAGCAGCACTGGCAGAGATTGAGGTGTCAGGACAAATTGATAAAATCAAGAGCAACAAGTTACTAGGACCAGATGGTGATTATTCAAGATTTTTACAGGAATGTAAGAATGAAGGGGCTGAATTGTTAACAGAAATGACACACTTCCTAGAGTCAGCTACTGAATTAGAGGGCTGGAAGGTAAGAAATTTACATATCATTAATAAAACTGCTAGGGTTGATCTCAAAATAGCAGTTCAGTGGCCTTTGTTTCAGGAGCAGTAAAATTCATAGAAATTATGATTAAGTATCTTGCTAAATTCAACGCTATAAGGACAAATTAGGAAAACTTTGGAACAGAAAAGTCAACCACCCTAATGTACTGCAATTTTTACATACACCAACAAACAATACCTAGAATGCTTATTACAAATTATCTTTCAGGAAGTTCTGGAAATAATTCATTTTAAGAAAATCTCTACTGAGTAAGCTCATATTGTTATATATAATATTATTATATATTATAATATGGTATGTAGCATAGTGTAACACAAACATTCTCTATTTAGAGCTGAACCAGCTCTCTGGACTCAAAAGCAGTGTATTGCCTTGCCTATTCCAACTGGTCCTTCTGAGTGAAAAGTTTTAAAAAGCAATACATAATTAATTCATTGACAAAATATGTTGTGAAACCAGTAGCTTGTCGGGACTTAGAATTTATAAAAGGATAAGATGTTAGCTGATGTATTAAAAACACATCTAGTTACAATAGATTTAAAGAAAATCAAGAAATTAATCATGGATTATAAACTCCTAAGCTTCATAGCAGTTGTCAACCAGTAAGAAATTAATTTAAGAAGAAATATATTCTTTGAGAAGAATAATCGTTCCCTGCCAGTGCTCTGGCATTTTCCACAGTCACTGGGAATAGTCATCTAAGGAAAGCAGACTCTGGGCTATACTGACCACGATTTTATAAATAGACAGTCCCAGGCCAATAAATAAATGTGCAATTTTATGGTAAAGGGAGCTAAATTATTTAACAATATTATTAACCCCTGGAAACAAGTCTTTCATTGTCAACAACAGGGTTGACACATGGTACTTTAAGATCCATGATCTACTCCTTTTTTCTTTCCATTTTAAGATACTTTTCCATTTCAGGTAATAGACTTTATGCCAAAAGTTTACAAAATCCAAAGCAATTTAGTATGAACTATCCCTTGTCATCTGTTGATTAATAGAGCACTGCAAACCTGTCATATAGCAGAATCATTGTGCTCTGAGTTGTCACTACTTGAAGGTCTTATTCTACCACACTATTAATGAATTGAGAATCGAGGCATGGTAAACTATTTTCTGCATTTCAAATTGGAGTAAGTGATTCTGTAGCCCCTTAAATTCTATCAATTTAAGAAAAACATAAAGGGACTAGTGGAAGAGGAAAAAAGATGCTTTTAAAGCATGTTCCTCTGGAGTGAGAAGCTTATGAATTTGGTATTAATCTCCTTTATTAGGATATTAACACTTGCAATGACAATGACTAAGCACTCACTAAAACCAAAAAAACAAAAAAAAGATATCTTTCACAGCAATACAGCTGATGAAATGGTCCAAAATGCTCAAAACTGGGAAAAGAGATTACACTAAAAGTAGAGTTGCACTTTCTACCACAAGTCTGTAAAGTGGATTTCATGCGACTGTAATACCATTTATTTTTAAATATTTGAAATTGAGGGGTAGAATCAAAAATGCAGGGGATGGATTAGGAAGACCTGAGAAACAATGGTGTAAGACTTTTTTAAGTGTCCAAGTTGTATACCATTTTCTGTGTAATGAATTGGTCACGTGGCGTGCTGACAGAGATTTGGGCCACTACATCTATTTTCTTTAACTGTTACATTATCAGGAAACTAATTTCTATACGTAAATGATAATCCTTTATATATCATTAATATGGATTACTGAAAAACAGATAAATAGATGCTTTCATTTTTTTGCATTTTTTTTTCTTGCTTATTCTCACTTTTCCATTAAATCTCTGCATTTCTAAAGTTTCCTTTACTTTGCTGCTCAACATTTTGGTGAAAGACTCATCAGGAAGATTCTAAATGTGCACTTGGAGTTTTGCCATGATTTTTCAAAGGACTAAGACTAGCCCTAAGTACCATGACACAGACGTAATAAATGTCATTGCTACTAATGGGCTTTCCTTCACTATGCTGAACTAACACAGAAAGTCTAAGTAAATGCAAATTGCTCGTACATGCAATAATTCTGATAAAAGAAAAGGACAATAATGGCTTTTTGAACATCATGCCATTGTAGAGGGTGCCCTCATTAGACTCCTGAGTAATAATATTCCTTTGCACTTCATCAAATGTGAACGCATGTAATTAATTTCATTTTCATAATTTCAGTCTCTGTCATTATCATGATCATAATAGGATTGACAAGTAAAAATTATACGACAACCAAGGTTTCAAATTTTCACAAACCTGATTGAACACTTTTGCACAAGACTGTCTGTACACCTGGAAAGGGTTGAAGACAGGCTGCTCTTCTCTGCCCTTCAGCGCCAAAGGCAGGCACCCACTGGAGGCAACACCTTCTTCAGGAGGATTCTCACAGGACAGCTGCTCTTTCAAATATTCCTTTTGGAAGAAAAAACAACCACGAAACAGTATATGGGTGAAATTTGCCTAAATTTCAAGTATTACTTCACAGTGTGCTTGAGAGAATTTCCTGATATTAAAGGAGGGAATAAGTAATCTCTTCCAATTAGAAACCTTTTTAAGAGTAACAACATTTTAAAACAAACGATAAATAGCCTCCACGAACATCTGTCCAACGGAAGAAAATCAGAAAAATCTAAGCTGTTGTTTTGAAATTATCATCAAATTATGTGTATCGGTTCTCATTCAATATATATATATTAGGTATATGCGGAAGGGAAAACCAAATGTTTTCTATGAGCTGCTCTAATGTAAGATGGTTATCATATGATTTATTTTACATGATAAACTATACACAAATATCTATTTTTTGGACAGCCTTAAATAGTTAATATGTGACTACAAATTAATTGTTCGATGAACATGTTCAAACCAGTTGTTTAAACACACGAAATAAATATTGTCCCACTCTTCAAAGCTATTTCTAATTGTTTAAGCATTCAAGGACCAGAAGTCATTTATGATTTACATGGCAATTTTAGAAACTATACTGTAACAGACGCATGATTATTTTGGCCACAATCTTTTCTGTTTTCACTTCTTAAACTACTATGTAAATAAATCATCACTGCATGCCAATAAAGTGTTTTGATTAAATAGAACCATTTTACCAAGAGCTAGATAATGAAACACTCACAGATCTATTTGCTAGAAGGACTACTGTGATTAAACAGTTTATTGTTATTAAAATGAAGTCCGTCATGACAGCATTGCCATAACATTGAGCAAGTACTCAAGGTGAGTCTTCATTAAGATGGGTGGATGCAAATGCTCCTCTTACTTTGCAGTACCACCGAGATGATAAAAATTTTCAGACCCGGGGGAGGGAACCTGTGAACCACCCGCCAAAGCACCCTGTGCTCCCCAGTGGGTCTTTCTAAAAGAACTTTGCCGTCGGTTCAAACTGATCCAATTCTGGTCTGGCCTGAAAGGCACAGGCTCCCTCCCCACCCACATAGGCTGTCGCTGCTTCTCCCTCGTGTTAGCACTAGCATATGTTGTGAAATCAGCCAGAAAAAAAGGAAGGTTTCAGCCAGATAAACAAGCCTCACGACTTCTAGTAACTACTACAAAGGAAGGGAGGGTCGTGGAGTGGGTAAGCACGAGGGCAAGAGAAAGAGTAGGACTGCCTCCCAGACAATCATGGAATCACCTCAGAGTATTCAAAAAAAAAAAAAAAAAAAAAAAAAAGAAATAAAAAGGGGGGGAAAAAAAAAGGGAAAAAAAAAAGGCAGAGCTTTTTTGGTTTAAGACAACAGCATAACCCAGCTGTGAAATTACACTCTAAGTCCCTTACTTATATTTCCCAGGCCTACAAAAGTCTCTGGGTTTTTTTCCCATTCATTCATGTCTTCATGCCATTACAAACATTTTATTCGTGGTGAAGGGCATTATTTAAAAGCTATTTCTATACATTTACAAATTTCTCAAAAATGAACCGCTTTCCATGTCCACATTTTCACAGACTCTGTAGGCAGCTCTAAAGCAACCCAGCCCTCTGGGTGTCACAGGGTGAGCAGAAGCAGAGTCTGTTGGTTTTTCAGCAGAAATACTGGAAATGGCTGTCTGTGCTTGGCAGGGTTTGAACGTTTGAGCTGTGTACAGCTTACCTCCAAGTACAGGTGTTTTTCTGCTTTTGGAGTATTGTGGATTTATGTTTAGACAAAGGGACTTACTCAAATGGTAAATGCACTACTTGAAGAACTCCTTCAGTACAGTGCATATTGTAGACCCCAGAAGGGTCATGTTTCTAATGTGTGAAAACAGATAGAAATTAAATCACATTTGTAAACACGTGAGCTATATCCTCACTAGCATTGACTGGTCATGGAAACAAGAACATTATTGAGCCTGACAGCTCAGGAGACTTCGTTTCTGTTCGGTAGCCATTAGTCAAAAATGCTTTTAAAAATTACTTTTTTTTTCTTTTTATAAATCCGTGAAAGATGAAGGACTGTGGGCTGTTTTAAGTCCTACAGCATCTATTTTAGATCTTTATAACACCATAGCTCTATTTCCAAATAGAGCCTCCAAGAATCTATATCTCTTTTCCCCTGCTTTTCTAAGGAAAATTACAGAGAACAACAATTTTCTGTCTCATCATTTTGTTCTCTATTCACACGCAATTATTAAGCGGTGTGGCATAAAGATCTCCAAATTAATTTTAAGAACACAATCCCCTGATAGTCCACGGAGTCTCCAAACAAAAGGATGGACCTTTGATCAGGCATTCAAGTCTATTTCTTGGCAGTCAAGCATATTAAATATAATCTAAGTTATGAAAAACAATATTGAAAAGTGCATTATCATAATACCATGCTAAGCATTAAAATGTTTTGTAATGGTTTCAAAGGCAATTTGAAGTCCTTCTGTGAGACAAGCTGGTCGGGTTTCTTTTTCTTCTTTTTTTTTTAAAAAAAAAAAAAAAACAAGACAGTTTTTTCCACTGAGAAATGTTCTATATTTAACAAAGCTCTTACTAGCTGCAGAAATTCAAGGAGAGACACCTGGGATGTGGAAAGTCAGGCGAAAGTCCCTCTTCCACCTAATTCTCTCAGCCTCTTACCTCCTTTTGGAGCTGCTCCACTTTGTATAAATAACCAAATACCCACAGGACTCGGATTGTGGATCAGGGTCTCCAGAACCTGATATGGGCATTCTACCCCTTCGGTTAGAGCATCATTCTATTTTTGACCCCAGAAGTTACAGCACGGATTTTTACAGCAATTTCTACAAGGTGAATCACCACCACCAGGGGAAAGGGAGAGAGTTCCGCGCGGGTAGATAATGGTCTGGCGGTTTGGGGAGTCAGCTGGGACCTGGGAGATGCAGATTCGATTCCCTGACCCAAAGCAGGCAGAATAAAGATCTGAGCCTGCGCATCCCGTCCCCCGGGCGACTGCCCTGACTGCAGGATTACGTGCTATTTCGGGAGGCCTTGCTCATCGTCTTCCCCTCGCTCCGTTATACTTAAGAGTAATCCTGAATGTGCTCCGGGTGAAAAGGTTTGCTTGGAACTGCATTACAGTAATAATTTTCACTTCACTTCCTGAACCGTTTAATTGTTTGAGATGAAACTTGAAAAGATTCCTTACCGTATTAATATTAGGCTGCCATCTCTGCATACCTGCTTACGCTGCCTCTACAGCTGCCACACGCAGATGCAGAAAGGTTGCTCTTAAGCCTATACTTAGGAACTAAACGCTTGGCTCTGATTTTTCGGAAGCGCGGTGCCAGTGCCGAGCTGCTCCCCATTGCCTTCACGCAGACAGAGCTGCCTCATCGGGGGGTTTTTTCCTAGCAATTTTTTATTTTTTTTTTTTTTTAAAGAAAAATCTTGGCCTGTGCCTATATTTGCATTATTTTGCATTTTATGATAAACACTTCTGCACACTTGCAATGATCTTAACAGCACCTGCTTATGCATCCCAGGAATAGCAATTTAGTAATTAAAGCTAATAAACAGAACTTTCTTAATTAAGCTGTGCAGATCTGTGTTATCATACAATTTAAGCAAACCTATGTTTATTTCGGTGTATAAAATCAGAATGCTTTGGGTAACTTGGGGCAATTTAGTACAACCTCAGAAATAATGAGATAATTCTTCTACATTGCATTTTGTACATTGCATCAAACAAATCTGAATTTGTTTACTGTAATTTCGAAAGCACTTTAACTGAACAGTTATCTAGATTAAGTAAGGTTATCGTGTGTGCATGCATTCACTTCCTCAGTACAGCCATAGGGATGGTTTGTTTGTTTTTTAAATCCAGAGAATTGATTTACCACATTTAATTTTACTTCCTGTGACAGTCAATTTTTCAGTAGTCTTGCTGATTATTTTTTTCTTTTTTTTTTTTTTCCCTCCACTGTGTTCAAACTCCTAAAATGTATCTACACTCTACAATATGAATCTGAAAGCAGTTTATGAGCCATACTACTGTTTGAGTACATAAATAAAATCTACATTGTTTCCCATAAAGTCATCTTTTCTGTACAAATCCAGAAAAGCCGAAACTGAATGGATTCTATTACAATACAATGTAGGATTTCATATTGACTTTAAGAAGCATTATCACCTCCTTGACTAACCCTTAGCTGCCAGCAGACGCTGCCTCAGGCCAGTACACACCTAATTGCTCGGTAAAAAGGCCGTTTCCCTACCTCATTGAGCCGGATGATGTGATAAATTTGCCTCAGGTACTCGCCGCCACCTGGTTTGTGGCAGATATCCAGGACCATCATGTTTATTTTCTGCTCAGTGAATCCAAGTGCAATACCTCCTTCCTCTAACATTGCACCTTCTACTGCGACTGAGGCACTAGGATAGAGAAAAGATACAAATGTTCTTAAAGTTGAATTTCTAAAAATCAAAATATTAAACTCAGCAACAGCGACACGTTTAAAAAAAACTTATTATAGATTTGGTTCCCACAAAACAAATGCTGCTGTAAAATATATATCCTACAACTCTTTATACAAATACATAATGAATGATACATAATGCCTTTTTATTATACAAAGTTAAATTATCTTAATCTGAAAAATGAAAACATAAAACACTCTTTACTCTAAGGACATACAAGCAGCAAATATTTCTTTATTTTCTTTTCCACTAGAGAAGTATCTTTGCTACCAGAAATGGCATTTGCATTCGATCTTTTGTACATTTTTCTTTGCCTGTCGCTGCACACATTAAAGCCTAATTAACATGTCAGAAAGGTAGCCATTACTCTAAGTATAGGTTAGAAGTTTTAAATTGAAGTCTTTTTCTTCCCACCAGTATGGTGGTAACCATTTCACATGTACCGATTTGCCACTTGTTGCACTTTTTGCTCTGTGCTCTTCCTTGTTCTTCTTCTTAGAAGTATTTCTGTGAAGCTGCTGGAAGAGAATCTGAAGGTTACAGGCCCAAGTGACTTGAAAAACGTGCATTCCCAATTCTGTCCGTTGTTTGACTGCTCTCTCTGCATACAAACATGCGCTACCAGCTCTGTACTTGCTTAGTATTATACACTGATAAAGTATTAAGGAAAAAAAAAGTGCTAAATCTAATTCTTTCCCTCACACATTAGAGCTGCAACATATATATACGCTGGCGCCTTGATGCATATGGGTCAAGAACTTGGAAGACCACAGAATGTATTATCCCTTCTACAGTCACTACCGGACTAATTTAAAATATACCAAAGAAGAATTATGAATTTATAAAAACAAACAACAACAATATTTTAATTTTTTAGAAGTGAAACAAAAACAAAGAAACAAACAAAAATAACCCCAAAAGCTTTGGCACAGTCAGCTGTAAGTTGCAGTTTCCTGCGGAAGGCGTGCGGTGATGAGGGAGTTAGCTGTGCTGTCTGACCCGCGGGCTCGCCGAAACGCTCCACAGCTGCTGGACGTTAAAGCTGATATTGCTTCCACATGCAGCTTCAGAGCGTCCCACCGAGCAAATAGTTTCAAAATATAAACTATAATTTTGTTCTTTGCTGAATGGACGTAAGTGATACTCTGTTATTATGGTGTGTTTTACAGACAAGCTTCAAAGGCATTGATCTTTAAAACCAAAGCACGCGTAAGGCCGATCGTTCGGTGCCGCGCATGGACACCGCCTGAATTTCTTGTCAAACTTCTGAGCGACTGACATTGAAAAAGTTGAGGACCTCTGACAAAGGAGTGTGTCAGTGTCAGCGCCCAAACTGTATCCTTTCCTGTCCGTCACTGTGCAGGTGAAGCAGATGATTGGATTCAGCCAGCGCTGTGATTAATGAGTTCCTCTCCGGATTTGGGACTGCCTATCAATCATGTCATTAGGGAGAATGTGCCCTGGAAGAGGCAGACCTCAGCCAAGGAATAACTGCATTCATCTTCATCTGTGTATGCACCCAGCCAGCCACGTCAGGGTCACCAGGATGAAAAACAATAATCTTCAACTCGACAAATCACTTTGCAAAGACAGACATTTCTTTTCTTCTCTTCTCGGGACGCGTGTTCTTCAGAATCTAACGTGACTGCAGCTCTGGTGCTACCGTAAAGTGAAGGTTATTTTAATGAATAGTAATGCTTCCAGGCAGTACACAAGACAGGCAATGCATACAACTGCCACTTTCTGAACCTTTCGCTCAAGATTTTTTTATTTTTTTGTTAATTTTCCTAAAAACTAAGTTAAATTTGCATGCCGTAATGGAAGAATCTATGTAACACTGAGATTTTTTTACGTAGCTAGCAGTCCTGATAACAATAAGGTGACACAAAATCAAGCAAGACTTTTGCTTATAAAAATCCAGTGCACTTCAAAGACATTTCCACAACTTTGTAGGTGAACCCCAAATAAATTTTAGAAATTTATGTTTTCTATTTTCTCCCACACACTGTATCTATTAAGAAGTCTAAAACCATTTATAAATATAAATATATATAAATGCATGTGTGCACAGATACCCGCAAAATCCTTTAATGATTAAAAGGTTATACAGAACATACTTTTACACCAACTTATATTTTCAAAGATAATCATTCCTATTTCAAACAGATAACATGAACATCACAAGTCTCCTCTTGAAAGATCTGCTTTCAGTTTTGTATGTGACCATCCTCAGTTTAATTGATATTTGAATTTCAGCTTCAATATTTTAGTTCTATAATTTGCATTTACAATAACATTTTATCTCTACATTGCGTATATCAGCTATTTATTAACTAGAGTACTTTTTCTCCACAAATTGACTCATGGTATTTGAATATAAAATGGAAAAACACTTATGCTAGAGTTTTATTGCAGAAGTCAGGGGGAGTAGTTTTTTAGATGCATCATACAACAACTCACTTGGAGAGCAGGTAATGCATTCTACAGTTTCTTAAACGTAAAATTAGGAGCCCCAGTCACAAACTACTTCTCACTGTACGCATAGAGAAAACACTTTCCCACATTCATTTCCCACAGTCTGATACCCGATGATATCACAGTGTTTTTGCGGTACGTTAGAAAAGAAAACAGAGCAGTACACTAATTTAAAATTCTCAGCTTCAGGAGAAGCACAAATACTAAAGTTTTAGTTTTTAGAGGTTATCCACTGCCTCACCCTGCATTTGTATTATTTAAGAAATACCTATTCTCCCAGTGACATTAGAAATTGTATTATGGAACCATTCTGTTAAGTATCAATTTACACATTATCATTATGGGTTTTTTATTCTACGACTCTTTCAGTCACTGGCATCTGGCTTCAATCTTTTAATCACTGGATTAGAGCTTGTAAATTAGTATTAAATGGAAATGTAAGGATTACAAAGGTCAATGTCAATGAGCATTCGTGTGACACTACTACTGCTTAGTGCTGCTCACATTAACTGACTACTCCTAGACACACAGGATACCATCCCTTAAAGTCTGATATCAACAATTCTGACCTACAACCATTATAACCTTCGTTTACTTGGACAGTTACTGTCAGGACAGCAACAACTGCAGCCTTCAAGAGTATTCATTAGACAAAAACAATCTTACTTCCAGTAGTCAACAATTTAATTCCTAAGTCATGTAACTCCAATAAATCTAATATTGGAAAGCTGATGAATAGTATTTTTTCAGAACGGTACATTAGACCAGACTGGACTAGGAACACATTGACATGTACACAACTCCTTGAGAAATCATTATAAGGATTTAAAATACTGGGACCTTAATGTCAAATCTGCAGGGAAGGTTGATATTTCCTCAGAAAGGCACAGCAGGGGACTCTCCTTCTCCTGTTTTGATATAGCCTACTCGCCCTCAGGGTTTGTTATGTTTTAAAATGAAGTTCTCTTACTTTTTAATCACAGATGAACACTGAAAGCTTTTCATAGTCCCTCTTAATTTAATCACCATAGCAAAATTAATTCATAAGCATATTGTGGTGCCTTCTAGTCAGTGTACCTGTTCACTTTTGGAAAGATACACCAACTAAATTGTCCACATTTTTGGATCATCACAAAAATACGAAATCCCTAAGTACTATGAAGACACTGTTCCGATGAAAGAACCATGGTTTACTCTTTCAACAATGCAATTAAGCCTCAAAAGCATGCCACACAGATATCAATATTAAGAAGTAATCCATTTCATATAAGAGCATTGCTCATTTATCTTTTTTAGAACTGAACAATAGCCACAAACGTACCAATAAACCAGTAAAATAAAGAACAAACAAGAACATTTGAAAAATACAATGTTCTTACCAGTCTGTGCTCAATTTTCTAGCCTTCAGCAACTGGCTTTCAATCCAGTTTGGTCTTTGCTGTTCAATGCTTTGTATAACCTTCTGGGTCACTTGCTTAGGACCACTTTTCAGTTTTCCCATAATACTTTCTAAGCACACACGAACTAAACTCAGTTTTTCTTTGCTCCATCTGTCAAGTGTTGCACCTGTTAAAAGTTCTGCAGTATTTCCATCCTCAAATATCCGACATATAATTACAATCAAGTTCCAGACAAGCAGACCAGCTTTCTTCAATTCAGCAAAGTTTCTTGACATTTTTCTCTCAGCCAGAAAAAAGAAGTACTTAATTGGGGGAGGCAAACATGCAATCACTGTAGGTAACTTGCTGATTACAATAGATACCGCCTGAGCTGCAAGCCTTGTGAAGCCTTAAAAAAAGAAAGAAAAGAAGATATGATTAACATTAACATTCTAGTTCTATCACAGCATGCTTCTGAATGTTGTATGATAATTTCTAACTTTCTTTTGTACTGAAAATGGGTAAAAAGCTTAAGTACTCAACACTGTAGCTTCACTTCTATTGTGCTTCCTCTACATAAATCCCCCAAAAATCTAAACAATAATGTGAATTACAAACAGAGAACCTAGAAAATTTGGAATTCAGACTGCCTCTATTAACAATTAGTCCTGCTGTGCACAGTGATTACAGAATAAGTGAAAAACACAAGACCCAGGTATTCTGAATGGTAAAAAAGTTGTCCTCAAAATTATAATGTAATATTTTTTCAACTTCACGAGTGGAGCATTGAATTACGTGTATTACAGGATATTACATACATTCATAATCTTCAGTTTTCTATCAATTTCAATGTTCAAACCTACAGAACTTCGTTTTATCAACTTTATCACTTTCAACACTGTGTATCTAAATTTTAAAAGTCTTGACTGAAAAGACGATAACTAAGAGAAGAACCGGTTACAGTCATTAAGACCAGAGCGTAGACACTATGCTTTACTGTGCTTTGAATCCCACCTTACTACTGCCAGGTGCTAAAAACGTTTTCAGTACTATTATTTATCAGTATTACAATACTGATTATTTTAAAAAGCTTGTTTGTGTATGCATAGGTGTAAGCCACAAGAAAGAATAACTGAATTTTAACGTTAAGTACTTTAAAAGCAACACAGGGTGTTTGGAAATTGCTTTGTTCATTGTCAAACTCCAACACTCACAAACTCTTAACTGTTCAATTTTGATATGAGCTCATTAAAGGGGTAACGAGCCCTTATGACAAATTTATAAAACAGTATAAATTTCACCCACATTTCCCAGATTCTTTTCTCTTCATTTCCCGAGGAGTGTAATTCCATTCCTTTGGAACCGTTTTCAGTAAACTTTCAGGAACTATTTGCTTGTGCTGGTACGTTCCATAGTTTTCTGTTGCCTCCCATGAATGCATCAAAGAGATTATCTGCTTCACGATACCCTTGACTGAATTAATCAAAGTCAACTTCAAGCATCTGATAACCTCTGGCTCCGACTCACCACAACTGGAAACTTCAGAAGGAAGAATTATTAAATATTCAGTAAGTGTAGTCATTTGTGTAAATCTGTTTCAGAAAGAAGCGTTTCAGAATTCTTATGGCAAGAAAAGCAACAACATTAAGATTCATAATAACTTAGACCTATTGGTCTGATAAAAATTAAAGAACGAGTATAAGCAAAGCAATACACCGTCTTGTACCATCTTAATACTGTACTAACAAAATATGCAATTTCATTTATTTCCTTCATTTCTCCCTCAATATATTTTTAAAATTTTAATTTAAGCTGACTGACGTCTTCCATTTTACATGGAATACATTTAATTACTTGTTAGACACCAATGAGGCAAATGGATAAACCTATTTTTTTCTACTTTCTCGTCTTGATAGTATTAATGAAGTTGTTTTTATTAGATACCAAAGCTGTTATCCCAGAGAACAGCAAAGGAAGAAAAGATACTTCGGGAACAAAAATGCACACAAATAACAGTCATCAATAGAGACAGCATGTTATCAGAGATTGCATGTTAAAAATAGACCATCCTAAATACAGCTATTGACATTACAACAAGCATCAATCTTCTCCACATTCTTAATACCATGGAGAATTGCAGTTCCTCCCTGGCCGTGGAGCAGCAGTCATCAGCTCCTTTCCTCATGCTTTTGCTTGTCTCCACTTTTTGCTGATCTAAGTTTTTTTTTTCTTCTCCGCGTGGTCTTTCTGGTAGTTTGTTCGTGATATTCATAATTCCACTTCCCCTCTTACATTCTCCCATTTTCTTCCTTTCTTTCCTTTTCAGCCTTCCTGCGTTTTAGCCATCATTTCCAAGATCACCCTCCCGAACCTGCTGGGGGCAGCGCTACTTCCTGGCACTCTGAGGGCAGCTCTCCCTCTCCTTGGACAATGGGGAGCCTCTCTGCCCGTTGACAGCAGAGTCTGTATGCCCATCAGACTATGTCTCCCTCAACAGGAATCCTTCCTTTTGTTTTTCCACTCTCCTTTAATCGTTTCTTACTTTATATCGTGGCAAAGGTCTGGAGCTATTAAAGGGAGAGAGACAAAGAACCTGCATTGGTAGAGAGCCACAGAAACTACCTCTTGCCAGCCCGCTGGTCAGGCAGACTCCTGGTTGACCACACCACTCTCTAACCTCTGCTTTCTTCAGAGTTTTCACTATTCCTACCATGACCTGATTGCTAAAAACACTTCAATTATGCTATAATTTTGAAGTAAACTACCATCATTCCATCTGATTTATTACGGTAAAAATAAGACGCACCACATGTCTGAAAACTGACAAGGTTTAACATTAGATTTTAAATACTTATTAATAAATTAAATACCTGTCATATTGTATAAGCAATTCCACAACTGCTCTTTTTCCATGTAGGCCTCAAAAGCAATGCCAAGAGATTTGGGTGATAAAGTGCAGTACGACAATACCGTGAAGATTGTTTCAACCAGAGTAGGCTGTTTGTTATTTTTCTGTTCTAAGAGGGAACTTTGTTCATCACGATTCAATACTTCATTTCCTTCAAAATAAACATAAACATGGTTACAATAATTTCCAAGTAATTCGAGTTCGCAGTAATAGATAGCATTAATCAAAACAAACTGCAAACTGTCTCTGAATAGTATTTCAAACAATAATAATACTTACTGATACTGAAATCCGATCTTCCTCTGCATAATGACATTTGACTGTCTTCCTGAATTATATATAGCCATTGACAAAAAGACTCAAGCATGTTTACAGACTATGGAATGTGCCTGCTTAATTCAAAATGCATTCAGTATATAACTAAAATTTGATGATTTACTAAATGTTAATCAGAAGTAAATTTTACTCCTTCTGTAGAATCAGAGTCAAAAAGTTATTAGTGCCTAACTCCCCTTTACCAATATATGTCAATATATGTATATAAAGTAGCAACTGCATAATCCTCAAAATGGGTTGTCTTTGTTTTTCAGTATAAGACAAAATTGTGAAGAAATCAGTACTGCAAACTAAAATCTCAGCCCTGCTAAGATACAGATAGGTATACTTTTAAAGACAACTACTGATTTTCACAGAGTGGTAACAGCTTACACCACATGTATTTCTAAAAGCTTTTCATAGTCATTATAAAACATTCTCACAGCTGAAAGATAATGAAGTGTTTAAACCTCTTTGAACCAATGCCACCCAGAGGCTTTGACTTGTGCTAATGTTAAAGACCTCAACGTCCCACTTATTTGTGGAATATGTTTTTGATGTTAACAATCATAACAAATGACTGAACCAATTAAACACTAAATTTAAATTTCTAGTTTGCAAAACTGAAAGCTTCTGTAAAAATTATTTTTAAAAAATTACATTCAAAAATGTCATTGTTTTATGCCAGTTTGAATGCCCTTATACCCTTAGCAACCTGTGCAGGAGAAAGATGGGAGAGACTAAATTTCCAGGCTGCGTTTTCCTAGTGCTTCAAACAGCCTTCAAAATCTACCACAGTGGAAAATTGCTGCTTTCCACCCATCACTGAATGATTTGAGAATGCTGCAAAATTCAAAAGTTCCATTTTACTCTCCTCAGAATGCCTACAACCTAATTCACATGTTACTTTAAACCATTCGGTCTGGGTAGTGTGAAACCTTAATGGAAACAGCCCATAGGATGTAGGAAGCCGAGAAACACGACCAGTGGTTTCATAACCAACAAGCCACAGGTTTTTTTCCTCAAGGCAGAAGACAGATCAGCAATAAGCATTTTTTTTCGTCAGCTTTTTTCCTATGAGTTGAGTGAGATGGCATATTTCGCTGAGACACCTTCCAATGCCAGACACTTCTGAGCGAAGAATCAAATGGATTCCACTAATTCACTCAGACCAGAGATGTGTTGCCTGATACGGCTTATGACAAAGACAGGACCAAGGAAGCAGAAAAAGCAGTTCAAAAAGGAAAACCCAAAGGTACTCAAATTGTGAGATGAAAATTTGAATTGAACTTTGATTATACTACTATAAGTATTTTTTTTTTACGTTGATTTATCAGAATTCTAGGGAGGAGGGTTTGTTAAGATTTTAAGTACTATGTAAACTGTCTTTGCAGAACATGATGGGAAATTACTTTGTTTAACGGGGTTTATGACTTGAAATTAAACCTAAATTTGCTATATGATCATGCCACATGGGAAGTTTGAGTCACAACTTATTAATAACTTTTTTAATCAACTTAGTGCTACCAATAAATTTAGATAAATGGAAAGAAGTATAAAAGAATTCTGTAGGGGGTTATACATATATCTTCTTATAACTGCTGTATAATAGAAGTCTTCTGCTCTTAGCGAAGATCTTCAGGAATCCACTGGGAAACCACTCTGAGGCTAAACATACCATGATACGTAAGTTTTCGTTGGCTTTGCCTTGTTATACCCTGAAGTAAATGTTGCTTTTCTTGTAAGAATACCTGACCCTTCAAAGCTCAAGGTGAAGTAAGCTTTCTGACTGATAAACTGTCATCAATTGTAGAATCATGGAATAGTTTCTGCTAGAAGGGACCTTAATAATGTCAGTTGGTTGATAGATTTAGCTAGTTGATCAGTATAGCTGGTTAAATATTATGAATTAGGAGTCTACAGAAAGATGTGTAGATTTCTTTTGCCTTAGAATTTTTCTCTAACGTTTATGAGCTCACCTGTCATAACATTAAATACTCATCTTAGTTTGAACTCCAATCCAGCCTTCTTGTTAATCATCACATAAGAACAGTATTTATATGATAGGCATCATACTTACTGCCTGCTGATGCTTCCCTCTATATATTTTTCTTTTTTCACTCACTGCATTTGTGTATCAAGAGCTAATCTGTGAAGGGAATCTAAAGCTCCTACAGGTAGCTCAAAGGAGATGCTTGTTTTTCACTTTAGTGGGACATACATCCACACATAAATATAGCTATACACTTACCTTAAATACGTGTTAAAGAAAATCTACTCTTTGTTATCTCCATACAGCATAATGTTGCATATGCACCAAGGATACCAAAATATATAAAAATATTAATATAATTAATAAATATGTTTTTAAGAAAATTATGTATCTAGTGAATAACAGCTATGCTCTAATCAGTCACAATGAATCTTTCTTCCTGTGACAAAATAATGCACTTCACCTCTTGGGATAGTACTGTGTATTTTAAAAACATTTTCAAAGAGGCACACTTAGAAGCATAATTTATCCGTATTTCTTTCCTACTGCTAGAAACACCTCCCAGTAACTTGCTGACATTATCACACTCATCCAGCTCTTATCTGCTACTGATTTAGCCATGAAATGAATCTTACTGAATTTTGAAAATTATCTGTTATTGACTCTAGACTTCTTCTTCCCATGTGAATTCTTACAAGACAGACAAGCTATAAACAGTTATGCTGTTTTCTTTGACCAAAAGAGGTAGTCAAAATTCAAATTTATACATGCTGTTTCATTTAGGAAAAGGAACTGAAGACGGAGCAAGTTATTTCTGATACAGTTCTTTTATTTGCAAAGAGCATAAAACTTCTGCGTTCTTTATAGTTTAAATCAGAGCAGCTGATGAGGATATAAAGAATGCAAAAAGGATATATTTTATTTGTTTATAGAACCAAATCTTTCAGCAGGCACTCACATTACTTGCTTCTCACTATATTCTCAGTGCTTCTTCTGTCACTGGCTCTTTTTCTATTCTTTTTCTGTATCTGTTCTGGTAGATCATTTTACTTGTTGGACATGGAGTTGCTCCTCTCCAATGAAATCATCCTCCAGTCAGTCTTGACAGCTAGAATCTATTGTAATTTTGAATATAACTTCATTTTGGCAGAAACTCTATTGTTTTAGGCTTTAATTCCAAAGACAAATTTTAGATCACAGTACTTCTATCTTGACCGAAATGCAGATCTCAACCCTACCAATTTCAATTTCATAAAACCCAAATAATAGTATCCCCTCTATAAAATGCTACTTGTGAATCCAATGAATGCTAAATTTGTGACAACTAAAAAGCTCAACACAAGACAAAAAAGATTTTAACAAACTTTATATCACCTGCCCATAAATTATTAACGTATCAGCAAACTTCTTCTGTGACCATATATTTCTACGTCACCAATCCCATAGCATTTTATTCTCACTCAACTCCCTTTAGAATTTTTTCTCCCCAAACAATTTATTTTCAACTATCTGAGAAGAAGCTTCTACTAACAAATCTCTAGGTTAATGGCTTCTGTGAAATCTCTCTTGCCAGTGTTAAATAAAATACTATCAGAATAGCTCCAGCACTGATGTTATGGGGTAGTATGCTGAAATTGTGGCATTCTGATAGCCAAAATTTGATGTGGCAATATTGAATTTAGTCCTATGGCCACATTACTCCCTTTGTATTACTGCATATGTTGGGGTTGATACTGAACAGGTTACCCTCTTAAAATTATTAAGTCTATAGCTCTGCAAGAAATTCCTACCAGAAGTGACTAGGTCTTTGAAAAGCTGTCCATATGACCATATATCACAGTCACGGAGACAATCACAGGTACATCATGACAGAGACTATCTTCACACGTTGTCAAGAGAAGGTACATGATTCTCAGCTGGGCTCTGTTCCATCTCTGGAGGGGGTTCAAGATCAGGCAGAGGGGGCTTTGATCAACCCAGTCTGGTGGGAGGTGTTGGAACTCGATGATCCTTACGGTCCCTTCCAACTCTAACCATTCTACGAATCTACAGTCCAAACGCAAATTCCTATTCGATATTTTAGAAACTCCACAAAATCTGTTTACTGTTTTCTTCAGCTTATCACTGGAAAGTCAGCAAAAGGATTAAGGTCCCTTTTCTAGTGATCTTCCAGCTAGAAGTACATCACGCCAGTAAATCCTTCTACCATTTTACCATGGTTATGCAGGTATAGTATCCAGTAAGTTCACTGCTCAGACAGGTATTTTGAGGACATGCCACTTTTAAAATAATTTTCTAATCTTTTGCTGTTAGGCTGCCATGATACAGGTTTTTTTATCCTGGAGAAGCGAAGAAAACTCTCAGGTGCTCTGGAGCCTGTATTCACAAGCCTCATCCTGGATGACCTAGCCCTGCTGCTAGTTTTTCCAGATAGACTCTGCCTCAGGATTATTAAACCCGAGGAGTTATTACAAGGACGTACAAAAATAATGACCTTCAAGTACTTGAAATAACAGTTTTGAATTGTTATACAGATTTAGTCAACCCCAGGACTTTAATGGAGACAGTAATTTATTTAAGGAATGTACAATTTATTTTGTAGCAATTCACTACAGCCACTGAAAGTTAAAGTTTAGTCTGATTCCTAAGTGAGGTCCATTGGAAAAGTTACCATCTTTCACTGTTTTTTTAGGGTAATTTATAAAAAAACAGTGCTATTCTCCTTTAAATGCCTACAAGTTAATTAATTTGATTTTTTTCCATTAAAATTTAATGAATGCTTAAAATTCACCTCAAAATGCCATCTTGTATGTAGTGGCAATCAAAGAGTTGCTTCCAAGGGGCAATGAATTGGAATGGAGAGGAAAAAAATCTTTCCATTCTACAAGTATATTTTCAACTCGTTTCTCTTGCCAGAAACTGGTTTATAAAAGCACAGTCTTAGAAAACTCTTCATATCTGTTAGTGTCTAGGGAGTTGGCTGATACTGCACCACACAGTTTTATTTTCTCAGTGGAAGCCCTCCCTTCCCCACCCCGCTTATGTGTGCAAGGTAAATTATCTCTTTTTGAAGCAACTCGCATTTCTTTGGGTCCAATTTCAGATTTGCAGCCCTAAGCTTATCACAGAATATTTGAAATTGTTACTATCAGTTCGAATTTCAAAGTTTTAGTGGGGACCAGGATATCATCTAGGTTTAACTGTACTGGCCACACAATACCCTCTCCTATTAGTCTCTCAAATATGCACTGTGCAAGCCAAAAACACAAGGTGAAACTACTGCCAATGGCCTTGCCCTGCTGTGAAAGCAGTTTTCTTCCAGTTTATCTCCACATCCCGGTATTCACTTTAAAGTTGTGTGTGGAAAATGAAATTAAATCTCTGTAACAACTGGAGCCTAATGTATTCATTGTAATGAATAAGGTGGGATTTTTTAAAAAAAGAAATACTTTGCTGCTTGCATTGTACATCCTTAAGTTGGTGCTGCCATCTCTTCTTCTTAAAGAAAAGCCTCATAAGGCCCATGGACTGATTGAGGATACGTTGCTGACGATTCCTCAGTGACCTCTTCATTATCTGCCACCGGTGAGGGGTGAGGTGTCTGTTGACTGACGAGGTTCTCTTTGGTATCAATCCTGTGCTGGGCCAGTGTAATTCAATAACGCTACTGCTGCTTGCTTTATTATGCAAAGAATAACTCCTGGTTGCTGGGCATAAAGACTCTCAAACAAGAAGTCAGGGACTGTTCTGCTGGCATGCTGTGCATTTACAGCAACTCTGGCAGAAATTCTTAAGAATTCACTTTCACCCTTCTTGTTTTCATATCAGCATCTGCTGGATCCAATAACTCATAGTATGCAAGCACCACTATCTTTATTCCTCTATTATTTGTTGCTTGTCAAAATCAGCCACTTCTGTTTCATATCCATGGGTGATAAAGAAATTCTGGTAAAAAATTCCGCCAAGAAAACTGCAAACCAGTTTGCTTTCTCTGAAAATTAACACAGTACCAGTCACCTTCACTGCTTCTCTCTGCAAAGGCACAGCAAAGACTCTGGACCCTCCACTCACTCAAAAACGTATATTAGAAGAAATTTTTTGACCGCTTGATCTACAGAAAACAACTCCGGGACTATATTACACTGTAATTAGCTGTAATTCAACACAACTACCAGTTACAGAGGTCCACTATGCAAATCCAATTTTTTGACTATTTTTTCAAAAGCCAAGTACTTTTTACCCACTGGCCATACTCATTAGAGACAAATAAGTTGTTCAGTTTGGGGTATTTATTTATTTATTTATTGCCTTTAGTATTTTTGATGTGCCAACTTCATATCTGAGGAGCATTTTACTTTTTGTGTACATTTTGTATATCACATTGCATAAGAAAAATTACAGAAGTCCAAATCTTGTCACCTCCCTGTCCCTGCTCACACATGGAGTGACATACATGGATTTTCAACAAATATGATAACCTCCTTATAATATCTAGCCATGCTGAACCATGCCTACGTGTTTTCCCCCAAAATATTCTCTGCTGAGACAACTTTGCCAATCCCAACAGCACTGCCTACTACGATGGGAGATATTAATTATTTCTGACCCTCACCACGGTGCAACCATGTGAGAGCAATTAAATTAAATGGTGTGATGCCTACTGTAAGTACCCCCAAGTATTGCTACAATACAAAAAAATGTTTCCATTACCTAAAACCACCTACATATGAGCACCTCTTTACACAGAATCTTTGCCTTCTGGCCTGTTTTTTACAGGGAGAGGGAAAGACTGAGTGTAAAATAAAGTAAAATCTGAGAAGGTTATTCCTATTCAAAAAATTCTTATGATTTAGGAAACAACAGGGAGTTTCATGATCACTAGGGCAAATCACTCAAAAAACTATGGTATGCTTAGCTTTTTATCTGTTTTCTTGCATAATATTACACACTGCAAAATTTTACTGTTGACGAGTACATAATTCTGTAAGCCTTTTATCCTACTGAACAGAAGAATCCAAAACTGTAATTGCTAGTACTAAGGTATACCTTATTAGTCCAGCTTTCCTTGTATTAATATATAACTGCTCACATTAAAAAATTTAGATTTTATAGCATTAGAAAGCCGCATCATAGGAGACGGAATAAATAATACAATCATTTTATCATTAGATAATTAACCTTATTGAAATTAATTTAGAAGATATGGATCATTGCAGGTTTCAACTTCATCTAAACTGGAAGTTTATTCGTACCAATGCTGTAATAACATTAATAAAGCCTGTGCAAATAGCACGTTTTCTAATCCAAGGAAGCGTACATTTCCCTGAAGCTCAAAAGGTTGGTCAGTCAACAGATTAATACATTCTGTCACTCAGTACCTGTGACAATTTAAGCAGCTAGTGAAATTCAGTACTGAGTAACACCCGGGTAAGAATGTGACCCTGATCAAACATTTGTAAAGGCTGAGAGGTCTGTGGATGGGCAAGTGGATGCTGTGCAGCTCACAATGCCAGGCGTGACAGGAGAGGAACCAATGTTGTACCCTTGACAAATGCCAGACCATTCTACAGTGACAGAACTAAATTATGCTATATCTAATATTACGTGGCCTGATCCGGCCCAGACCACAACAACCTTACAGTTTTTTTGATAAGTAGGGAGAATTATTTTGCTAAATTAAAATACAAATTGAGACTCTCATTTGCTACTACTGCAATATTTTGTCAAACATGATTATACGATTAGCTTGCCAACATTCCGGTCATTTGATCTGAAAGCTATGAAAAGCAAAGATGTGATAAAGTTTGTTGCTTCAAACACAGTATTAGCAGAATGAAAAGAAAACCTTGTAGAACCATTCTTTTACTTGTTACACTTTTTGTAACGGCATTAATGAGAGAATTAACATGAGGAAGCACATAAATGTCTTCTAGCCATTCTAGAATGCATACAGTGACGAACATAAAATAACTTAAACAAAAACTCTACAAAGCTTTTCATCACTGAAACATAATTTTAAAAGTGATCTTTCAGATGACTCATCCACACTTTTAAAGTATCTGTCTAAAGCAGTTGTGGTATCAAAGCTCTGAAGAGTTCAAATTAATTTTATTCCTTCACATTTACAATAGAAACCTGTTTTATCAAATTGTAGTCTGCTGTGAAACTATGAATACTCAGATTGACTGCAAAACATTCTCATTAAAAAGCGATGATTTTTTCTTTCTTTTTACCCATTCAAGAAGTGTCCTAGTGATGACTGAATGACTACTGATACCCTCAAGAATAGTTGTCAGCCTTCCTTCAGTATTTAACTAGTTAAAAATGAATTTGTGTTTCTCACTGATGTTCTTATAAGGATTGACAGTATAAATACTTACTTGAACTCCTCAGTAAAATTTTCACTAAGAGACAATCATGATGTAGCAATGTTTCCAAAAGCAAGTTCAAATTGCAGTACGGCTGGGATAAGAGCAGTTTCAGCTGACCCTGGGCTGCCATTTCTCTGGCTGATGGAGTCCTTTCAAAATGTAAGATAAAGACAAAATAATGTAGTTAATTTATCTATGAAATTAATATCCTTAAAGTGCAGATGTAATGCTAACTCCCTTAAATGTCAATTCCTCCCAGATTACTCTGAAAATGCTTTCATGCTTGCTTACTTTAAGGCAGCTCAGGGAAGGAATTACATTTAATCTCAACTAGCTAAAAGCAAATTAACATTTGGTAGTCTGCCAAAGTTATAACTGATACAAAGCAACCTCACTTATCTCTTTCATGGAACCATGTTTGCCTTGTTCTACCAGGCAAAAAGGATTTTTTTTTTTTTTTTTGGTGCTTGAATAAATTTAAGGCTATTATTCCTTAGTTCACTATTACATTAATTGTTTAGTAAGAGCTCTGAAGTGTCCTGGAGACAGTATATGAAGCTCTTAATTAAAAAACAGAGAGAAAGCTCAAAGGGGCTGGAAGATTCCACATTAGGTTGACCGATTCTTACACGTTTTGAAAAATTCACCTGAAACATTAGACTGCTTGGGTAACTGCTTTGAAGTGGGAGAAGTGAGAAAGCCCAGTACATATTCATTGGCTTCTAATGGGGCTGCAGTTTGTTTTCTGTTTGTGGTTTCCATGTTCTGCAAAAGTTTAGGTTTCCAAACAAAAATATTCTAGAGGTTCCTCTGAACTCAGCCAACGACCCAACACCAACCTCTGAACTCAGGTTGAATCAATTAAATTAAAATAAAAACAAAAAACTCAAACAACTTGACCCATTGTATTTACTATTTACTATTTTGAAACATTTTTAAAAGAATTTCTCGAAATTGAGTTGTGGGTATTTTTTTTTCCTCGAAAGATTAATTTTTCATTATTTTTAAGGCTTCAAAATTAAATTTCAACAGGTGTTTAGCCATTGTATTTATTCATTTTGGCTATGAGTTTATACAACAATAGCTGCAAACACTGAAAGTTTATGCACCGTATATGTAAACTTCTGTGCACATAAATTTCATATGCACCAGTGTAAAAACTACATATGCACTGACGCGTTAACTGTGCAGGCATAAACATTATCTGCCAGTACACACACAACACCTTCAGCATCAGTTAAAGCCGCCTTCATCAGGAGCTACATTTTCCTGTCAGTCTAGAGAAGCATTTATCTGCCTCTGCACATATATTTATGTGCCACTTACACACAATGTCAGCATGAAAAAAGCAGAGATGACTGCACAAAAACACACAAAAAAATAATAACCACTACCAACCTACAACGCCAGGAAATGGGACATTCTTCTAGCTTAGTCCCCCACACGTATGTATGTTTCCATTTCCAGAAAAGCAGTGTGCCACGTATTTTGCAGGGCAACCTCGACGTAACCCAAGGAAACCAAGTTTCCATGACCCCATTTCCCAGCAGGACCTTTACATCACACTATTATGTCAAAACTGCCCAGTTAGAACTGTAGCAGTCATTTTAATAAAGGAGGATTTTATACACCTCAGCCTTCGGGGTTTTAACAGTAAAGCAAATACCTATGAGTTGATCACCAGTCTGGGTGCCACGAAAACTTAGGTACAGTTTTTGTGATATTTCATCTGGTTCATTATATAAAATCATGGACAATGCAGCACTGGCTCGATAATTATATTTTTGCATGTAAGCACATACTGGATTCTAATAATATTTATCAAAAATATATACACATAAACATTTAAATCTTGATAGAACTTTCAACCAAAATAACTTTTCCATATTTGAAACACATACTGCATTCAAACTTTCAGCGTTAAGGCTTTGCATTCTTAAAAATATTATCTTAATTTCTGTATGTTCGAGTATAGTTATATATATAAACTCTAACACATGTTAAAAACTAATTAGTAGTTATTAATTAAAGTTTAAATTAAAACAATTGCTATATTCACACCAGAATTAGTGCTGTGGCTGGAAGCAAACTCAACACTTCACTAATTCAGTTAAAACATACAGGCCAGTTTAATTTTGTTTCTCCCTTGAATGCCACATTATCATATCTAATAAGGTCACCCATTGCCTTCAAACTATAAGAAAAGAGACAAGTTTGGTCAATTAGATTTATGAAGGATAATATTTTAAATGACTTTAGAAATAAATGCCATTTTTAGAATATTTGAGTTGAAATAAAACTTGTCTGTCATTGACCAGATGGGAAGTTATCATGTTGTAATATACACCAGTTCTTGGCTCTTTCAGCCTCTTGCAAATTGAAATGTACAATGGTGTGACTCACTTGGAGGAAAAATAAAATATAGCAGACATTCCCTACAGCCATGGAGCTAGCACCAATAAATGCACTGAGAAGTTTTGCAACGTGCATATGGAGAGGCATATGTTCTCCCATCCCCGTCGCTCAGTACTAGTGAAAATAAGACTAGCCTCATAAAAAGTGACAAAAGGTGAAGTACATATAAATATCACACATATAAATGTTCAGTTTTGTACAGTAAAAGAAAAAAAGAAAACAGAACTCTGAGCTGAAAATCGTATGATTAAAAGCCCCAAATGATGCAAAGAGCAAATCACAATTACCACTAAAGGGACTGTAATATAAATTATCAGTAGTTATTTAGTTTGATAACCAACTATATTATTTTGGTTAGTATCCAAGATAGAAAAGAAAAACACCCTCAAATGATAAGTTCAAGATTTTATAAGGCAAATAAACATTAATGCTAATTCATGTTAACAACATTAATAAAGATGTTGAAGTCAAATAGGTAAAGCAGACTGTAGCTATTTTTAGGCATGAAAAATTATGCAGTAAATCTAGGTAAAGAGTGAAATTGTAAATTGAAAAGAAAGCAAAACTTTTTCTTGAAACATCAAGCTTAGGAAGAGTAAATATTTAATAGGTACATTTATGTCAGATTAGAGTCTTCACTTAAAAATTAGGTGGGCACAGCTGGGAGCTGCACAGTGGCCTGAGGTTCCAGTATTGTTATGGACAGTGAATACATGTTTTTATTAGATGTAAAAAGTAAAATCATAAAACAATTCAGGAAGAATTAGGAAGCTCTAAAAACAGGTTTTGGTAATATTTAAACATAATATGTTTTCTTAATACTATAAATGAAGTATTTCAAGACAGAAAAGCTTCCGCGTGACATACAGTGCAAAACTGGTAACAACATTATAACACCTCAGGATATGTCCCTCAAATTATTTCATTACATACAGGGTCATTAACTTTTTTTTTTTTTTTTTCTGGGCAGCTGAAGAGTATGGTGCTAAAAGAAAACATTAAATATCTTACCAACATAGCTCACTCATTATCACTAGGACAGTACACATGGCTTTATATAAATGGACTGTCCCCACTCAGGTACACAAAATATCTCTTCAAAAGAGAGACGTGCTCTCATTTTCCTATTTGGTGGTCAAGAAGATGTACATTTTCTCACCTTTCACCCAGGAAAAATATGTAAATTCTGGGTAACTCTGGAATAGTTTTCTGCTATTTATTCAAGACAAATTGTTCCTAAATAGCATCTGTAAAATCCTAATTCCACCTCAAAAAAAAGAGAATTATATCAGACTGAAACAGTACCACCATTTCCTTTATGTACTTTTACACAGCAGAGGGTACTCACTTGTGAAGTCATCTTCCAAAATTCATAATTCACAGTATTTTTAGTACTGACCTTGGATTAGGGCATCAAAAAGCTTATCATCTTTTCTACAATGTGTCCTTAATGAAGCATAAATTTTCCCAGAAATAGAGCAGATCCCTTTTTAAGTACTCATGCAGTCATCCCCTCTCCTCTCTCCCCACCTATCTGTAACTTATAAAGCCACCCACAAATTTCATTGAAGCTCAATTGAGAGGTAAAAGCACATGATCTCCCAAGCTTTAGAAAAACTTAAATTACTATTTCAAGCAGGGAAAAGGACACCTCCTGAATTCAACAGTTACTCACTCTGTTTGGCATGGGGTGAGCCAACCACACAACGTTGACTCTGTCACAGCATCTATGGCCACTGCAATATCAGCAGGTACCAGAGGCACCAGGGAATTAGGTAACAGAACTGCTGATGTCATTAGGGTATGGAGAGAAATCAGCATATTTTGTGTAGAATGGGGTAAAATCATCTAGAAGATATTGTGATGTACAAGGTACAAGATACCACGCGTACAAGGCAAGAGGTAATAAACCCACAGCACATTGATCTTCAATAGGTCACCGTAGGTCACCACTCATATGATAACATATTCCTCCGAAATAGAAAAATACTTTCTCAGAAAACACAATAGCAACTCACAAAAGCAGCTTTTCACGAGGATGGAGAGTGAAAATCTCTCAGGAAATAACTTTTGAAGAGGAGGAGGAGGTGAAGGGGTTAGGAGAGGATCTACACTGGTGTGGGAGTGCTTCAGGTTCAAAATTAGAAAGGGAATGACAGCACAGCTGGTAGCATATGTCTCATATGTAACTTGTCATTATATGCAGTGACACAGAAAAAGAAATTAAGCTTTTGCCTCTAATCATGCAGTTATCTCCCAAAAAATCAACTACGATCAAGCAGAGTATTTTTCAATGAGTTATTTATATAGCAAACCTTTTTTTAACCAGCAATCATAAACATTCTTTATCTCCCCTTTAATTATAAGTCTTTCGAAAGAGCAACTGTGCTGAACTACATTGTTGTCAAGAGCTATATACTCTTTAATTAAAGCAAGAAAACCTTACAGATAATTCAAATATCAAACATAATGAATATACTAACAAAAGGCTACACAGTGCAGTGCTTCCAGCTTGACCTTTCTTACAGACTCTTAAAGTGAAAAGATTAGGGAAATCTGCAATGAATTGAAAAAGAAAAGGTTTCTATGGGTTTTCAATGAGAATATTAATTAGTCATTTATTCAGATATGCTCTTTTCAAAATGTTGTAACAGAATTTGATTAATATTGACTACCTGGTGATTACTGTACAACAATCAACTTTTGATACTCACTTTGGTAAGGAAGCACGGGGTGATGGTATGCAAAACAACCAGTGTAATGGATGATAAGAGACTTTCGAAAAATCTTGAGGAACATGTTCATCAGAATTGTTCAGAAATGTCCTGGAAAAAAAACAAATACTTCTGAATTAAATGGAGGACTGAAAATTCCTTTGGATCATTAGTACTAAATATATATAAACAGACACAGACATAGAAGACACAAAATCCCTTAAGATAAATAGTATTAATGTAGTACGCATACACATAATTGCAAATTTATTAACCTTATGTACTGTTAAAAATTTCGTTCTATATCTTATTTACTGTCACTCTTTGAAACTTGGTCCTAGCACTGTTAGTAGTTACAGCAGTTTTCTTCATATTTTTATTCCTATACAGCATGTTTTCAAACTATGTTTGAAAATGCACTGAATAAGTAAATTGCTCTTCAGTCATTGATTTCTATAGCTCTTTTCTTTCTGCATAATACATGCATCATATTATTAATACTTTTATCATAATAATAAATAGGATATCTTTTGAAATTATAATGGTTCTCTTTTGAACAACATGCAAGTACATGTAGACTTTGGATTAAACTGGAAAAAATTTGACCCAGAGGCTTTGGACCTTCACTGGCTTGTGAGAAATAAAATACTAGTTGGAAAAAACCACTGTTTTCAAATATAAGGACTAAATATTCAAAAATAAAATTAGGTAAGGTAGTTTTGTGTCACTTCTGCATTACGTCTCTTACCCAAAGGATGTGAGAGGCAAAACTAAGATGTGTCCAATCCACTGATACTAAAAATTAACTACTTTTGTTAATTAATGATATTATATGATTATAAAAGAATTTAATATTTGTCTTTGTTATTGAACGATAAATTACAATAAATGTGTAAGTATTTGTACAATTCTGTAGCAACCACTAGGCTGCAGGAATCTGTGTAAGGAATGGATGCCTCTTGGTCTCCTCCATTTTTGCTATCATTTACACTGAACAGAAGCCCAGCAGAGAGGATATTGTCTGTTACATCCATCCTCCACTAACCAACACCATCAATTATCACTTCTTTTGCACCTTACTTTTCAACTTACTTGGCTGTGAATTTTTCATCTTAAATTTCTCTTTCTGAAGCTTCTTTCTTTATGTATCATGGCTGGGATTTTCTAAGCTATATAAAGAAGGTAACTACCTTTTAAAAACACCACTTCTACAGAACTCATTTATGGCATATTTGTTTTCCTTTCTGGGGTGATTCAGTGCCATCCCCACTTCTGAGTCAGTGCTCTTTCTATTGCAGTAAGAGTAGAAGGACATTTAAAAATACATCCAGAAAAGACATGAGAGAACGTTCTCAGGACAAGAGAATTACCTTACAAGACATAAGAGAAGCCAGTGCCACGACATGGAAACACCGAGATCTAAACACTTGAAACTGGAGATGGAACAGAAACCCACTGCAATACAGACTTCAGGAACTCCTAACCTAAAAGCTAAAATCTCCTTTCTTATAGGGTGCTTTGTTACTTATGATATTAATAGTATTTGTGTTTTGTCATTTGATTATTTAAAATTAATTTTAACTCTTTTTCACAGCTGCATGTAAGTAATTTAGATGTGTATTTCCATGTCTATAAGGTCACCCTCTGCCAGTAAGACTCCATATGGAAGAATTACACTTGTTCAACAAGACAGACAGGTGTACAGCTTCTGAACTTCTCCAAAAGATAGGGTGGGTTCTTCTGGAAATTAATTCTACTGATCAAATGAAATTAGTAGGAAGAATTTACTACAGACTTTGACATGATCTAAGTAAGCAATATCTGAGCAGAAAGAATGAGCACATTGTGAATTTGTGGTTTTTATGAATTCATGAAAACCAGAAGATAAAAAATAACGCTGAGATTGTAATATAGATAAAGGGAGAATTTAAACTATAAAATAATTATTTTAAAGACAGTAATTTCAAAACTGTGAGAAAATTAAAAAAAAAAATCTGTCCCATACTCTAAAATATTTTTCTTAATACAGCAAAGCGTAGAGTCAGTTTTCTACAAGAAAGCATGGTAGATACAGTTTGGGTAGTAATCTAATAAAAAAAGACCATGTCTGGTCTACTGATAGTGTACGAACTATTTGAGAGACTTCTGGACTAAAGTAGCTTGTTAAATGTGGTTTCTTACCTTGAATGTGTGTCTCCTAAGGACAAGGACAGGGCAGACTTTTGGACTCTGAGGCCTACAATAAAATCTCTACAGAAATTTTTAAACTGAGATTGGGGTAGTCTGAGGGCTTTAAAGATTGTTTAAATATTAAAATTACTTCAAATACTATAAAAAAAAAATCAAGTCTCTAACGACAATATGAAAATTCTGTTGCCAGCACTCCTCACTGTCCACTGCTGGCTATGTAATTCCTGCCAGGAAAACCCAACTCCGTGCCAGACAGTTTAATTCAACTACTCTTCTGACAGAAGTATAATAATAACTAGTAGGAAATTTGTTTTGACGAAAAGTTATGTTAAAGCAGCTGCCTATAGTCTCAAAGCAGTGGATAGCATCTGTGGAAGTATTTAATACCACAGCAAGATTCCAAGTTACAGTAGTTTTGTTCTTCGGTGGAGTATGACAAGGTGAGAATTGATCTTGTAAGCCTTGGTGCAGGTGTGAAAAAATGAGGTGCCAACAGGATGCATCCTAATGGTATTTCCTTGTAGACTTTGAGGAATTTAGCTCTGCATAAGGAATAAACATGACTAAAAAGCAACTTCATGAACTGTAACTCTTATATATTAAAATTAAGAGAAATATTTCCAGTCTTTAAAATTGAATCACAGATATTTATACCTAATAGACAGCAATTTTACCAACAGAATCTCTAAAGTCTTCTCTCAGCACTCAAGTCATTCACCTATTTCTCGTTGAGAGAGTAAGATATAATTCATAGTATGAAATCATAAAAAGGTGCATCCAACTTTCTCTTTACGATCTTCCCTAACAGAAAGATTGTCATCTCCTATATCAGTACAAAATACTGAAAAATGTAGAAAAAAGAAAGAATGGATCTGCTCTAAAGTGAGAAACCCTCATCCTGGTGCAGAAGACAGTCTCTACCTTGAAGTCATAAATGGGTCTGTTATACTGTGTGCTGCCAGCCTGCTTCTCCTGGATAATTAAATTCTTCAAAAAATAGTGAATGGAGGACATAGTTGGATTTTCCTAGGAAATACACAAGCAGCATTGAAACTGTCGGATCCACAAACCCCAGCTACTTCACGTAAGTAACTGACAACAACAATGACTGTGATGACTGAAAATTGTGAGGGATCAAAGCCATCTTTTTTTTTTCAGAGGTTTGGGTCAGCAGCAAGAGAACAGCAAGGCCCGGTAGTTCTGGGGAGCACAGTCTGGGCACTGCTGTTGCTCAACAGCTTCCTCAACAACCCGGACAAAGGCAGGCAGACAGAACACACATTTAGGAAACTCGCAGGTGACACTAAACTGGTGGGAGCGGGCGCAGGAGTTAACCCAACGTACAGCAGAGTGCCAAGCCGTGGATGAACAGGCCAACAGAAACTCACAAAGTCCACTGAGGTTACACGCAACTTTTTGCTCCAGTGACAGAATTATACTAGCCTAGTCTGGGAGCTGATGGCCTGAGTACCAACCTGACCCAACCCCAAGCCTGGAGTTTTATGGCCAGAAGGGTGCTGAATATGAGGTAATGGTGTATTCTCACCAGAGACCACCAACCAAACCAAACCACACACCGGGCTGCATTAGGAGGAGCCTGGTGGGCAAACTAAAGAGAGTGATTCGCTTCATCTGCTTGGCAACAGTCCAGCCTTATCTAGAATGTTTTGTCCAGGTGTTGGACCTACAGCTCAAGGAGGATGTCAGGAAACTGGAATGGACTAGAC
>JAHREE010000492.1:402323-424529 GCA_033628505.1 Tringa tobata
ACCCAACGTACAGCAGAGTGCCAAGCCATGGATGAACAGGCCAACAGAAACTCACAAAGTCCACTGAGGTTACACGCAACTTTTTGCTCCAGTGACAGAATTATACTAGCCTAGTCTGGGAGCTGATGGCCTGAGTACCAACCTGACCCAACCCCAAGCCTGGAGTTTTATGGCCAGAAGGGTGCTGAATATGAGGTAATGGTGTATTCTCACCAGAGACCACCAACCAAACCAAACCACACACCGGGCTGCATTAGGAGGAGCCTGGTGGGCAAACTAAAGAGAGTGATTCGCTTCATCTGCTTGGCAACAGTCCAGCCTTATCTAGAATGTTTTGTCCAGGTGTTGGACCTACAGCTCAAGGAGGATGTCAGGAAACTGGAATGGACTAGACAGCATCATCTGTGATGAGGTTTCAGGGATATAGCGTCTTGTACTCTGGTGAAGAGCTGGCTAAAGGGGTGAGTCACCTAATGGCAAAACCCACCCAAAGAGTAATGACAAAGACAACACTAATAAGCTTTTCTCAGCGGGGGCTGGTGTGACACAGCAAGGCAAGGGCAGCAGCTTTGAAGGTTCACAGTAGACATTAGGCAGCGCTTTGCACCAAGGTAGTGCAGTCATGGAACGGGTTTCCTACAGAGGTTGCAAAATCTCAGTTCATGGAGGTTCGCATGGGTCCGCTAACAGTCATGTCCGATGGCTCTTGCTGATGGTCCTACTTTGAGTAGGAGGTTGGACTAGATGACCTCCAGCAACCCTTTCCAACCAACATTTCTACTATGCTAAAGTTACCTCAGGGAAGCCAGAGAAGGTTGGAGAAAAAATACAGCACAGATAAATGAGTATTAAAGACTGATGACCCAAGATTCATAGGTGAACTTAGGACTGGGTCTAAGTAGCCTTGTCACAAAGAAAAGAAAATCTTAGTGACAGCAGAAAGCACAACGTTTGATCACAAAATTAGGAAGGAGAAAGCATACGCCAGAATCACTTTATTTGAAGTTAAGGATATTATTAATTTTTCAGCAACCTGCTATTTTGTTGCATTTCAATAACATAATAAAGAATCTTGAATAATTTGAATTCCCTGGAAGCAATAGTTAATACAGTATCTCTAGTAAGTTGGAAATGAGCCAGTCCTATTATTAGACAACTCCTGGAAAACAATGTTCTGTCATCACCGCTTTTATGATTACACAAAACTTTCCTGAGCAGTCTAAAGATTAATTTAAACCTAGACCCTGCAGGGAAATCTTCTAGTACCAAAAGAGAAAGCATGATAGATTTAAAAGAAAAATCTTTATTTCACTTCCAGTTAATTTTACCAAAGTTTTGAGAGATATAGAGCCAAGCTAACAGATGGAAATTTTGATTATGCAGCTGTAATTGTAAAGAGAACTGATGAAGGATTACTATTCCTTAAAATAATGAATAACGTCTAAATTTGTTATTGATAGATTCTTGCTGTGATGGACTATGCACAACTCAGTAAATAACAGACCTAGGAATTCAACATAAAATTCAGTGTATGAAAGTGTTTCTAAATGGATAAAGTCTTTCAAGAAGCTAATGTGGTAAATTATTTTTTTCTTTGTATTCTTTACACTGGGTTAGGTTACCTTACAAATATTGGCTGTAATGAAACATACAATATAAAAGAATCGTTTTGATAATGAAGTCTCACAGGTTTTACAAATAAAAGTTCTGAATACACAGTTCATAAAAAATATCTCTTGACTTACCCAAAGCCAGGCATTAGCTCTCTAACAATGTTTTTTAGTGTTAGTATTACTTTTGTAACTGTATAAGAAAAGATGACATTTTTTGTATTCTTCTGAAAGCTGCCAGATTTTGGTTATGATTTGCAGAGTACTTTGTAGTAAATTAAATGAGCTGCCACAACCTGCGAATGTCAAGTTTTTGATGTCTAGAGAAGCAAATTAGGATACTGAAATGTATATGCCTAAATATGAAATCTATATGACTAAGTTGTTAATCTGCAGCATTTTACACAAAATACAAAATATGCCGCCTCACTCTCTCCATTGGCACTTTGTTCTGAGATTCAGTGAGTTCTCAAGTTAGCACACACTTTTTATCAGTCCAGGTATAGATAAATCTGTAAACAACGTGTTAGTGGAGGAGAATGAGATAACTAAAAGGAGCAGGTTATACTACGTATTTATTTTAGCCCATCATTCTAAGGGCTTTTGATAAAGGAAAGGTAAAACGTCAAAACTGACCTTCTTAATGCCTATTTTTTCATGAGTTTGTAGTGTATAAGATCAGACATCCAGTTACAATCCACTTTTGCATTTCCTCAGAGCACGGGAACATTAAAATGAGCCCACACATGACAAAAATATTTAGTTAAAGAAGCTTAAATGCAGGAGGTCTCCACCCTCCTCTTTGTACCACTAGCATTGTGTAGGACATTCTTATTTAGAAAAATCAAATAAAAGCCTGTTGAATAGGATTTGGCTTTCTTAGTTTTGGGGTTTGTTGTTGTTTTTTTAATTTGTGATGTCACTCAGGAGCGGTGCATCCCCATGAAGAGGAAGTCAGGCAAAAATGCCAGAAGGCCTGCATGGATGAAGAATGAGCTCTTGGACAAATTCAAACACAAAAAGGAAGCTTATTGAGGGTGGAAGCAAAGACATGGAGCCTGGGAGGAATATGGAGAAATTTTCTAAGCAGCCAGGGTTTGGGTTAGGAAAGCCAAAGTCCTGACAGAATTAAATCTGTCCAGGGACATCAAGGGCAACAAGAAAAGCTTCTAAAGGTATGTCAGTGACAAAAGGAAGATCAGGGAAAATGCAATCCCTCTCTGGAAAGAAACAGGAGACCTGGTTACCCGGGATATGGACAAAACAGAGGTACTCAACAACTTTTTTGCCTCAGTTTTCACTAGCACGGGCTCTAACCACGCTGCCCAAGTCACAGAAGCCAAAGGCTGGGACTGGGAGAATGAGGAAGCACCCACTGTAGGAGAAGATCAGGTTTGAGACCATCTAAGTAACCTGAGGGTGCACAAATCCATGGGAGCTGATGAGGTACATCTACAAGTTTTGAGGGAACTGGTGGATGACATTGCCAAGCTACTGTGCATTGCATTTGAGAAGTCATGGCAGTCTGGTGAAGTTCCCACTGACTGGAAAAGGGGAAACATAACCCCCATTTATAAAAAGGGAAAAAATCAAGACGGGGAAACTACAGGCTGGTCACTCTCACCCCTGTGCCTGGCAAGATCATGGAGCAGATCCTCCTCAAACCACTGCTAAGACACATGGAAAATAAGGTCATTGGTGACAGGCCAACATGGCTTCACTAACAGCAAATCATGTCTAACAAATTTGGTGGCCTTCTACGATGGGGTTACAGTGTTGGTACATAAGGGGAGAGAAACTGACATCATCTGTCTGGATTTATGCAAATCATTTGACATTGTCCCACATGACATCCTTGTCTCTAAACTGGAGAGACATGGATTTGATGGGTGGACCACTCGGTGGATGACAAACTGGCTAGATGGCCACACTCAAAGGGTTGTGGTCAACAGCTCAGTGTCTAAGTGGAAGCCAGCGATGAGTGGTGTTCCTCAGGGGTCAGTACTGGGACCAGTGCTGCTCAACATCTTGGAGACATGGACAGTGGCACTGAGGGCACCCTCAGCAAAAGCCCTGATGACATCAAGCTGTGTGGCAGGGTCAACACGCTGGAGGGGAGGGATGTCATTCGGGGGACCTGGACGGTTTGAGAGGTGAGCTCATGCCAGCTTCATGAAGTTCAACCAGGCCAAGTGCAAGGTCCTGCACGCGGATTGGGGCAATCCGAAACACAAATACAGATTGGACAGAGAACAGATGGAGAGCAGCCCTGAGGAGAAGGCCTTGCGGGTGGTGGTGGATGAGAAGCTCCACACACCCCAGCAACGTGTGCTGGCAGCCCAGAAAGCCAGCAGCGTGGCCAGCAGGGTGAGGGGCCCATTATGCCCCTCTGTTCCACTCTGGGGAGAAACCCTCTGCAGTGCTGCCTCCAGCTATGAGGCCACCAACATCAGAAGGACATGGGCCTTCTGGAGTGGGGCCAGAGGAGATCATGGAGATGCTGGGAGGGATGGAGTCCCTCTGCTGGGAGGACAGGCTGAGAGAGTTGGGGGGGTTAGACCTGGAGAAAAAAAGGCCCCAGGGAGACCTTAGAGCCCCTTCCAGTCCCTCAAGGGGCTCCAGGAAAGCTGGGGAGGGACTCTGGATCAGGGAAAGGAGCCACAGGATGAGGGGGAACAGTTTTAAACAGAGAGAGGGGAGATGGAGCTGAGATGTGGGGAAGAACTTGTTTGGTGTGACGGTGGTGAGAGCCTGGCCCAGGTTGTCCAGAGAAGCTGTGGCTGCCCCATCCCTGGAGGGGTTCAAGGGCAGGTTGGAGGGGGCTTGGAGCAACCTGCTCTGGTGGGAGGTGTCCATCAAGTTCCACCTAAACATGAGGAGGAAATTCTTTCCTGTGAGGGTGGCAGAGCACTGGAACAGGCTGCCCAGAGAGGTGGTGGAGTCCCAATCTCTGGACACATTCAAAACCCACCTGGACACGTTCCTGTGCATCTGTTCTAGGTGGACCTGCTCTGGCAGGGGGTTGGAGTAGATGATCTCCAGAGGTACCTTCCAACCCCATATCATTCTGTGATTCTGTGATTCTTTGATTCTGCTTCCCTGCCCAGGGCAGGGGGGTTATAACTAGATGATATTTAAGGCCCCTTCCAACACAAACCATTCTATGATTCCGTGATAATTGGGATTTAGGTAAGATCATAATGGTAAATTCAAGAACAAATCAAGAAATAGTCAAAGCTTATCAAAATGTGTCAACACTATGCATTGCATTATTATTTCAACACAGCTGAAGATTGTAGATCTATCACCTTGTAGATCTATCCAAGTAAGCTCAAGAACCAATTTTATCTCAAACTGAATGTTTCTTTCACTCACTCATACAAATTCTTCAGTGGTGAAGTTAAAATAGCCAGCACAGAGAGCAGACTGTTGCAGTGGCTATGGATTTTATAGATCTTGAGATCTCTGTCTTCATGTGGATTCAGAAACTCCCGTACAGAGCCACAAACTGACCACAGCATATCTTCAGTGGACATCAAAATTGCTGCGATGTCAATCCTGTAGGGGAAAAAAGTGAAAATAACATGACATCAGGATAGTGCTAAATTTCAGTTAAATAAAGCTTTTCTCTGGCAAGACAAAATACCTAAACCATAGTATGGACTTCAAATTTCATCTTCCATCAGTTGTGCAGGAATTCTGAATCTAATACACTGCAAAAATTCAGTGCTTCCACAGAAAAGTTGTTACTGAAACTAGTCAAAAGAAGATTTAAACAGTATGGAAATTTCCTCTTCCAAAAAACAATGCCACTAGACAAGAACAACTTACCTTCTAAACTACATCTAAATGAAATCAAATTTAGTTTCCTTTATGATAAGGTATATATAGAATGTACATACTATTTGCAAATCCTGCTGGAGCAAAAAAGTAATGACAAATTGTCTAAATCTTCAGTTGGCATAACTTCAACTCCAGGCAACATACTGTGATGTGGAAGGTTTCTGAATCAGGATCTGTTGCCTGTTGATACTAGCTGGCAGAGCATCATGGGTCCTTGGCTTAAACAATAGCAAGAACCCAAACTACAACAGCAAAATCTCACAAGACTCCACTGACATAGAACAGACAGTTAACACAAAATATATGGCAGGAATGAAGTTGGACTGAAATAGTACCTAAGTACTTAACGCCAGTGTGATCACCTGCATCTTTAAGGACCATCTTATTTATGGAAAATCTAGGCAAAAAGACACGAACAGACATTTGTCTATATTAGAGATCAGATTTCTATCATTTCGAGAACCTTTGGGAGAAAAGACACACACACCCCCCACACCACAGAGTAGAATATTATAAAAAAAAGTTGTAAAATCTTTGTGATGAAAATATACTGAATTATATTTATCCATTTTTTTCATTTGTGCATGACCATGTGTGAAGGTGATTCTTCACATTGTGATTTGTGCATAATTCACTCAGTGATGAAGTCAAGAATCACCTTATTAAATAAAACAGCTTCTCTACAAAATGACAATGTAGAAAATTCTTTCTTCTTCAGTATTTTGAAGCAAATTCACATAGAATTGACTAATACTACATTTAAGAAATACTGTATCAATACACATTCTTCATATTTCAGGGTATTACTTTTTTTTTCCAGGAAAGTTTACAGAATAACTCTCCTTACTTAAAGATATAGAAGGGCCTAATCATGGTAAATTAGTGCAAGAATAGAGCACACAGCAAGTATTTTGATACGTAGAATAAAACTTCTGGGTTTTTCCTTCCCTATTCCAAGGATGTGAAGTTGTGCAAGGTATTTAAGCTTCCATGATGCTCCCCCTGTTCCTAATAAACCTTATCATGACCGCACGTAACTCTTTGCTCACACAGAACATATCTCTGCTGACCGTGCCTCATCTGCAAATGACAAGCTCTTAAGCTTTTAGCTCACATGGCCACCACGGACTTTCAAAATATAAAAAGAGGAACATATTCATATGGGAAAGATGTATAGCAAAGGGGCAGGATGAGAAACACACCAATTTCTTCAGTCAAACAAGACACTGGACAGAAGAAGGACAGAGGCAGGGTAAGATTCCACCTGGAGACACCTGCCTCAGCATTTCTTAACGAGACCTGCCTCTCTGGGAAAACATGAATGTCAACAAGAACTTCCAGCCTTATATTTCTTAAAATGACAGGAGAAGGAATAGCCTCTTCCTCCTCTCTCCTTCTGCACCACTGGCTTCATTCTGGCAAATCTTCTGATGTGACCTCTTTTCACTTGAAAAACTGTATGAAAACCCAAATTCTACTGGAACACATGGTTTCTTCATGAATCAATGGCTTGATTTCAAATCCTGAAGCTGCCAATTCTGCTCCCATTTTCAGCTGCGCCACCATCCCTCAATGCACTGTTCATCACGAGGCTTTCAAAGCAATCCAGCACTTCACGCCACAATTTCACCAAGAGTTCAAAAGAGGTCTTTGACTCTGCACAGTTTAGTATATGACTGCCAAATATTCTTAAATACACAAAATATAATGAATTAAACAACAAAATACATTAATTGTATCTATCCCCTCTACTGTGTTCATTAGTGTTTAAATTTGAATCAAAGCCGTGCTGTGCGTAACAGAAAAGTACTTATTTTATTCATTAAAAGTGTGCATTAAGTACATAAACATTACCTGATTTGCGGCGTTCTCTTGTAGCTGGGGCAGGCCTGACAGTATCTGGAGGACAGTATAGCCAAAGATTGCTCCAGTACATCTGTAAGTATCTCCTGGGCTGTCTTGGGAGGTAGAATAGTCCATAGATCATGATGAAGAGCACAGCAGAAGTAGTGCCACATCTGGACAGAGAATGAGCATCTTTCCCCCTATCAAAACCACCACACATTAAATAACAAAAACGCACCTTCCAAAATGTCAATTTAGTTCCCGTAAGTCTAATTAATTCAATCTGAAAGGAAATAGCTGAAGAGTTTCAGGCACATGATGACCAAAAAATGGTCCTTGACAACATGTGAAACATCTTTATTAGAAAGGAAACACATGTTTCAGTTACAAAACTAGAGTTCTGCCAGAAAGCCAAACCACAGCATTTAACCTCTTATATCCTTAATTAACCTGTTCTCAAAGCCCATAGAGTTATGTCTAGCTTAAAAACATATACTGAATTCTGTGCTTACTAGAATAGCCAGATGAATTTATTATAATACTTTGTTTGTCCCCAAAAGAAAAAGTTTTTTTTTTTAATCTTAAAATGGTAACTCACTGAAACGAAACATTTTCTGGGAAGGAATCAGCTTTAGTACTAGTATTTCATTGTCTATACAGAATCACCACAAAAAGACACAGAGATAAATACAGAGGAGTCAAAATCACAGTGGTTAATCAGTAATATCTCTAAGAAGTACATAGTTCAACTCACATTTAAATATTTCAACTAACACCTGTTCAGAAAATAGCATTATGAGGAATTTGCTTCAAAACAAGGACTTGAATCTTCACTTCCCACATTCCAATGGAGTTGAGAAACATTTTAAGAATTTGTGGATATTTTAGCTTTATCAGATATATGAAACAACCCCATGAGTTTTAAAACACTGTAAGAGTTTGATAGGCATTCTCTAACAATAATAATAATAACCCAAAATAATCTGGCTTCTTTTAAAACACATCACATTAGCAGATTATTGGAAATAGTCACTATTCAGTATTTCTCTGCCATAATATCTGCAGTGTGTTTTATATTAAAAAGTGATAAATTATGAGAGAGAACAAAAGTACAAAACTTTTGACCACTGTTCTAGTTATTAAATTTATGACTGGCATAGGCATCTCTGAAACCCCATTAAAAAAAAAAAAAAAAAGAGAACCAAGTCATTAAGAGGTCCAATTTTCCAAGTTTCTCCAATAGAGAAAAGAAAAATGTAATACATATAAGTTTCAAAAGAAAATTATATGCCTTATTTTCTTAGTACATACAACCACAGATATAACTGTTTTAAGGATATTACAACAGGCAAAATAAAAGCAATTACTGTGGTATTTGAACAATTAAGCATTTGATAAGTGTTTGCTCAGAAGTAAAAAAGGATTGTCTTATATTGACCAAAAATTGACATAATAAAGTAATGGCCATATTAAAATAATTTCCTGTTTTTCGTGTATGAAATATAATTACAATATTATTGCATGATATACTGAAACATCATCATAAGAAAGTACAAGTTTACTTAATAGCTCAAATCCTAACATAACTTCATCACTTTGCATAACTCTAACGTTATTACATTTCTATAAGTCTGGGTTTCATAGCTGTATTACCATGACTGCTGTTGAGGTAAATTCCAGCAGAACTTACACAGACGTTTTACTAACATTTCCCTTTCTTTGCAAAAACATTCCAACTGTTACAGAATAAACTTACCAGGTAAAAAATAATTAGTTTGAATGTCCAATGGAAACTAGTTTATTTTAGACATATCTTTAATTTACAAAAGTAAACTAAAAAGAATTCAAAAACCATGCAGACTTAACAACCAGAAATATAATTCTGAATTCACTTTCTAATGTAGAGCATTTATTTTTTTAAGTAACTGAACGCTGGCAAGTTTTTGACTTTTTGACTATGTAACTATAAAAACGTTTCATTTTTTCTGCTTTATTTAATTTAAAGCAGTAAATTGAATAACAACCCTTTTATAACATTGTACCTCCACTGCAGAAGGAACACTTTCACTGAAGATTTAAATGAGATTCACTCCCCTTTTCTGACCTGTTTTTCTACTTGTTGCCGTTCCTAGACAATTCTACTGGTAAACATCTGCTATTTTTGCAGGCTCCGTGTAATACAAACAGATGTGAGCTTTTATTTAGTTATATATCAGGGAACAAGCAGCTGCGCTTTATTACATAAGCCACTCAATATTATCTTTGAACAGACAATTCTTTATTCTCCGACTATCAGAAAACATAAGTTCCCAAAGCTGCAGCAGATGGCCCGCTGCGCTGAAAGCTCCATTGGAAAACGCGATCTGGAGAGCTGGCCCGTGGCACGGCGGGCGCTCGGGGAGAGACCCCAGACCCAGGGAGTTTCGCTCCCTGGAGGCTTAGACTCCGAGTGCTCCTGGAGCTCAGCTCAGACCTCACGTTACCGCAAATTCACTACTTGTACCTCGCAAAATCTCTGCTTAACTTTCCTCAGATACCCAAAACTTTCTGTGATCTCACAGCGATTATAATCATTCTTATTGTCTCTCATTGTCCTCTAACCATAACTGGTCTTCTGGCTTTTCTTTTAATTCCAGAGCCACTATTGGATTAGATATACGTATGTACAGGTATCCATACCACTATGGAATAGGGATATATATGTGTGTATATATATATGTATTACGTTAGAGGGGGAGCAGGTACTGAAATTGGTTATAAAAGTCCAAAAATATTTTAAAACATATTATTCTTATTTTAACAATGTAGAAAATTATTTTAAAGAATGTAACAAGCATTTGCTACCAATCTTGTTCTCCTCAAATGTTACCATTGTTTGAACAAACAAATAAATGGATATGGAAACTGCAGCCCTGTGTAAACAAACACAGGCACTGTCCCCTGCCTCTTCCTCCTTCCCTTTGTCTTTCAGTGGTTTTGCCTTCTTTCTGGATGACTTACACATCAGGAAGTCAATTAGTCTTATCAGTCAGTATGTCATTAGCGGAGAATGGAAAGGAAGGCTATCACAGTCTTTCTAATACCACTAATATGTCCTGTATTATTGGGGAAAGAGAGTAACTTCAAGTGTAGGATTGCCATTTAGTTTCTAATTAAGCGTGAAATACAAGAATGAGGAAAGAGGGGTTTCTTCTTCCTCCTTTTCCCCTATTCATGCACACAAAACGAAAGGATGGGCAATGTTTTGCTTATGTTGTGGGAGCACAAGGGAAAGTGTTTTTTCCCTTTATGAAATTGCATTCAGGATTTACAGATGAGGACCGAATCTTTTACAGTTACATCTAAAATTCAAAGGAGAGAGGGTAGTGAGGGTCCTGACCTAAATCAGATTCAGGTTTAGGCTACTCCAGAGAAAAGCAGAAGCAGAGGGCCAAGTGCAGCTTCCCCTTAGAGAAGGAAGATCATGATGCTGTTTACAGCAGTGGACCCCACTGAGGATGCAGGAAGGGCTGTGAGCCGCTGACTCACGTGAGTGCAAGGGTGGGCTCCCATCGAGAGAGGAGACACTCATTGCTCTTGATGACTGGCAAGGTCTTCTGGCAGCTGGCTCCAAGCTACTCTTGTTTTCCAAGCTCAGTACGACCCGTGTGTCTTAAGAGGCAGAGTCTCACACTTACTGATGAGCTTAGAAGGAGCCACCTCTCACTGCCAGATGGTTCAGCAGGATGTTGCCTCTGTAACAAGCAATAGGTCTTAAGCCAATCTCTCCCATTTGGCGTGCCTACAGGAGCTCAATGGCAGCAGCATTCAGCATTGTGATTCCTGAAGGCACTCTGAGCAGATCATGGTCCTTCCCTGGGCCATGGCCCGTGGCCCAGCAAAAAAAGCAGATTGATGATGTAAGATTACACACTTCCCATTTCAAGTCCTGCATGTGTATGGAGCTGAGATGCTAGCTTTCTTTATCCTGTCCTACATACACCAGTTCTGGTCAGTAACGATAAAATTGTTTATCTAATCCATACTTTCTTTTTGAGATAGTTAATTCTAACAATTAGGTTTCCTCAATGGTGAATAGTTATTGGGTTGGTCTTTTCTCCCAAAGAACAGGTGATGGGACAAGAGGAAATGGCCTAAAGTTGTGCCAGGAGAGGTTTAGGATGGATATTAGGAAAAATATCTTCACACAAAGGGTTGTGAAGCCTTGGCAGAGGCTGCCCAGGGCAGTGGTGGAGTCACCATCTCTGGAGGTATTTCAAAGCCGGGCAGACGTGGTGCTGAGGGACATGGGTCAGTGGTGGGTTTCTCAGTGTTGGGTTGGTGGTTGGACTTGATGATCTGAAACCTTCCAACCTTGGCAGTTCTATGATTCTATGATAAACAGGACACACCACCATTTGGACTATAAAGTGTGAAGATCATACCATGATTTATCAGTTGCCAAAACCCACTAACTTTCTTACCCTCTTATCAGCCTGGGACATCTGGGATCACATTCAAACCAAAGTAAAATGCTTATTTACTTGTTCTTGAGGGATGGGCATTTTGCTAGATAACTCATGTTAATATAAATCTGCACCACCTGGTCAGCACAGGTTTTTGTCACTGACTCAGCAACTTTTTCTATTACATCTGTAGAATACACCCTTTCACACAGAGTTTGCTCTTGTATAAGAATTCTAGAAAAGCCTTAACAAAAGCAGCCTAATTCTCTTGCACAGCAAATGATATAGGGAAGAGCAGGACTTTGCCTCCAGGAGATCTCAGTTATTATTGATAAAAAACATATAATACTTTCACTTCATCCTGAAATTAAGAGAAAACAATTTCAAACACTATACATTCATCTATGTCTGCCTTTAACTGGGCTGAATCAAAAAACCCCAATAACTTATATTCATTCACTTGATCCTTAGGGGTTTTTAACAGAATCATTAGGATTATAGTTTATGAGAAGACTTGTGTCTTCAAAACGCAGGCGAAATGGCACTAGTTGTTTCAGAAATATATTGTTGAGTGGTGAAGGTGACTATATTGACCAAGAAGTGGAACAAACTGAAAATAAAAATCAGAGAGTCAGGCTAAAAATTTCCAGGAGAAAAATAGCTGTCTTTCATTTTCACATATAACACTTTCTACAAGAAAAAGAGTTAAAATGATGGTGTCTTCCTTACTGAGTTCTGTATAAATGTCTTGAACTTGACACACAGTATTTTATTAAGCAAACGACACAAACACTCCGTGGTAATGATTTATCTCATCTTTAAATGACTCTGCTTTCCTACATCATCCCTACAGAGACATTTCCCTGCAATAATAAATATCTCAAAATAGTAAATTCCAATAATCTTCATGTAAAAATAATGCTGATCTTATGCTTCTAATTAGTCAGAGAGCTGGCAACCAGTAAAACACGTTTTCTAAAAGGGAGACACAGTAAACTTAACCTCACACCTCATAAAAAGCTTTGTAGTCATCCCAGTGGTGGCTCTCGGCATCCTGTAAAATGCTTGTAGCACAAACTCTGACGCAGTAGCTCGTAACTTGAAACTGGAGAACACTGATGAATTCCTGATACTGTTGGACAGGCAGGAGGAACAGGGGTCTGTTCAGAGAGAATGATCAAAGAGGGGAAGATTGAAAGGCTGTGCGGTAGGAGGTAACGATCCCCAGCACTGCAAATGGTTCTGATTATTAGGTATCAATCATTCATTTCCTCTCGGTCCTGGAGTCTGAACCGAGCATTCTCTGCTGAAAAATATCTGGTCTTTGTTTCACAAGTTCTTTAAATATATCTGCTCATCTAGAAATTCTCATTTAACCAAGTCACTGAGAAATATATTACTTCATCCTGTTTTCTGAGATAAAAGTACATTTGTCATTCAGTTATTGGGAGATTCTGGCTTGAGGCATAATAGCATCACCACTGGGCGTGATAAAGAAAACATAAACACAGAGCCCAGAGATTGTTTTTGGTAGGTATGTACTAAAACTCTTTCATAATACACAGAAGTAGAATTATTGAGCAGTATTTTGGCTCAGACTTCCCATTCACAAAGATACACTTCATGCAGGAGAGAGTAAAACAACAGAGGGAAAGTAGCTCGACAGTGCATACAACCCCTCAGAAATCATACATTCCTTGAAAATTGTGGTAGTTCGGGTGTCCCTCCCAAAAGGCCCAGCTTCTGCTTTTAAATTAGATATGGGAAAAAACACATGGACCAATAAAGAGATTCTTGTATCTTAAGTCAAAATTTCCTAAAAGCACAGTAAATGTAGTTATATTGCCCCCCAGGCCAAACGCTGTCTTAGACTTCACACTCCTACTTCCTATCTTCTTTAATTTTTATCCTGCATCCAATGAAAACTAAATTCTAAAATTACATTGGATGTATTTGTTCACATTTGTGAATACAGACGGTGTAAGGAAAAAGTGCAGGAATGTATATTTCTACTTTCCTCCAAGACTGTTAAGTGCTAAGTCAGATTTTATGAAAATTCAGCTACTGCAAAGGTCAGAAAGGGAAATTAAGGCTTTAGCCCTCTATTTACATGACAGGAGAGTATATTCAGTTCACTCAACAATCCTATTTACTCCAGCTTAATAAGTAAAAAATATTGATCTGCAAGATGAAATGCAGATCTTAAACATAAATAATTTGTGTTGCAATGGCTGCTTCAGACTATCAATAGCTTTGATTCACGTCTTTCCATAAATAGTACACACAGTGCATGCGCTCAAAAATATGAAGGAATTTGGAAAACTACAACTAAAACACGGAACAAGGTCCTGTATTATTTATGCTTGAATTAAACCACTGTAAGTGAAAGGGACTCACTTTTTGCTTGTTTCTCTCATTAAGTTGCCGTACATCGTAAAATGCTGACGGATGTATATGGCCGTGGAGAGGGCAGCGTACAATTCTTGGAGGGGAGCCTTGGAGGGAACGTCCTTGCTCCTCTCCCCCAGCCTTGCCAGGACAGCTGCTGCCACTTTGCTGCAGGCCTCCACGAAGTTGGATCTGATTTCCTGAAGAGTCTCATCCCTGCATGCCAGAGCCAATGGAAGCAACGTGTCGAGTTCCTCCACGATGTCAGAACAAAACTGAGGGAAATAAACGCGGCACCGAGTTATTTGTATTCTGACAGCACTGTTTAATTTATACACACTAGGGTCGGACTCTTGAATAATGAAATTGGCATAAAACACAAATGTATTACATCAGCTTTACAAACATTTCATTCTGTTATACAGGGAAGAAACGTTTATCTACAATAAATGAATTATTATTTTATTCCTTCTCACTTTAAAGCTGTATAATACGTATTGGGGAAAAAAATATTAAAACCATCTTATGCTACTGACACCTTCATTTTGTTTATGACTTCATTAGATGTACATTCAAAGCATAAGGTTAATTCCTTGTAAACAAAGATAATTTTCTAAAGTGATTTATTTTGAAAAATATACAAACACATTTAATACTGAATTTGAAAACAAATTTGTCATCTCAGTAAATTCATATATCGATCTCCCCAAAGTTACCTCCCAAAAGCTTATGTGTTACTTTAAGGAAACACTCATCAACAGCATTCCAAATTTCCTAGAACAGTTGCAAAGCTTACTAAACAAAAAAACTTTCAAACACGTATTTGATTAGGAAAACAATTTAATTAATCACCATAAATAACCTTTCAGCCAAATCAAAGAACTCTAATTTGGACATATTATTGGTTATGCTGATTAGTTAAATGGCATGTCTAAGGATATGAATACAGGAAATCCCTTTATAGCTACGCTTCAAAGCTTTCAGCATTTTCCCATCAAACTACTTGGTAACAGTGCAGATACTAATCAGAATGTTTTAGAACTTTCTGGATGAAAAAAACTAATGCCAGCAAACTCTAAAAGTTAATTCTTTCAAGTGTAGACTATGGGCTATTGTATAAAGCTCTGTTCAGCCTCATATTGTAATGCCTCTCACTTTCTTCTTAATTCCATTTATATAAGATATAGAATATTAATGGTACTGTAAGTACTTCAAAGTGTAGATGGCAAGCAGCCCTGGCATTCTGTCTCCCCTCAAACTTCAGATCTTTTGATACCTGCCTTAGCAATTCGTTTTGGTTGCTCCTCCTGTTGGACTGCTCCGCAGGACTCCCTCATTTGCTGGTTGTTTACAAGACTCATTGCATAGCCTGCAGCTGAAAGCTCTTCTTTCTGCTCATGTTGAAGAATCTTAGTTGAAAAATCCTCTATTGCTATTGTTATGCAGTGAGCCACAGAAGACGACAGGTCTTTAAATGCATTTCTCCAGCCAAAATTCAGTAAAACAGGCTGAAATACATATTTACATTAAATCAATCCAAAGTCATTATTGAGTGTTATTATTGTCTGAAACTTATACAAACACCCATAATTAAATTAAAGGACACTATAATCTTCCAAAATTAATTTTAATAATTTAAAATATAGACTGCTAATCTTGAAGTCATATTAAAGACAGTATATATACTCAACAAAAATGAACATACATAAGAATATTAAATTTGTCATTAAATTTTCAAGGAATAAATTTATAAAAATCCCTGTTTAAACAAGACTGTTTTTTAAAAGCCATGCTTCATCTCTACATTATTTATCATCTTTAACGGACTCTATTTAACAAAGTTAAATACATCTATAACAAGTTTAACAAGTTTAACAAGTAATCCAACAATGGACACCCTGTAATAATTTTCACTGCAAGGTAACAACTGCAAGCCACTAACCATGAATATTAACAGAAAACATTTAGAGAAGCTGGTTTTAACACAGCCATACAGGCTTTCACTTCTCCAAAGCTGGATTTAGCGATTAAAATGTTTAAACAGAGATTTCTAGTTTTTAGCCAATGCTGGCTTTTCCATCAGTTTACATCAGTCCCCTGCCTTCTATAAACAGAGATTTCTGAACTTATCTGAAGCATAACACTTGGGAGAAGTAGACACAGTAGGACATTCATTACTTTTCCACTAATCTCGCTTTGCATTGCTCATAGGACATACAGCAGGCTTAAAGCCTACCAGAAGTGGCCAACTGAGAATTGCACTGCTGTAAGAGAAAGATTTTATTGGCGCAAGATGTAAAGATCCCCACTATGAGTAGGAGGAAAGAAAAGGAGGACCTAGCAAGTTGCAGCTATACTACTACATTGGAAGACAATGAAGGGCTAACGAAGTGGAGCCCTTTCAGTTTACTCCAATTTAGAAGTTGCTTCCCTCTTTCCTTCCCCTTCGCTTTCCCCACTCCCAACACTCAACTCCAGCCCTCAAAGACACCCATTTTTGCACTCCCTCTTTTTTTTTTTCTCATTTTTTTAATCTTGGGTCAAGTAAAGGTCAATCTTCTCAAAATATTGTTCTTCGTAATCTATAAGATAGACGTCAGTCTCACAAACTGATTCAAAGCACATTTTTAAAAGTCATTTCACCATTAAAACAGAGCCATTAGGAAATGAAATTCCAATATTGCAAAGTATCAGGCTTGTTAGAGCATTTAGGCCCCACAAATTCTACAATAAAAATTCGTTTAGCAGTAAATGGAAGCCAGACTAAAACTTCATCTTGTACATAAATTGTATGAAGCACCCTGCTTACTACACAGTAGTTTGTTGGCATCAAAGAAACAGGACATTGTGTGAGTACTTATCCCTATAGGAAGCATCATTATGATCAAATGCTAAGAACTTGATATATTTTTTAAAGATTCTGCTATATTTTAGAATATATCTAAAACTGAATTAATCTACCATATTTTAGCATTTTAAATTGTTTTGCTATGAGGTATCTTATACTTCTGATGTCAAATCCATTCTGTCATTGAATCTTAAAGAACAACCACTTCATGAATGCCCTAAGATTTTATTCCACCTTAACTTAGATTTTGCACCTAAAATTAATTGGAGTAGCTAAATAATGAAACGATGGCAATAGGTGTTTATAATGAACATGGTGGCAGACTTCACTGGAGACACAGACAAAAGAAAATCCCCTACAAAGTGCAAGACTCTTTTCATACTCACCTCTTCTACCTGAAGTAACTGTTCAGGAAGCACACTGGTTTCATTTGCTCTAGTTTCTCCTATTAAAAGCTCCCCACTAGCTTTCTTCAGAACTCCTGCACAGTATGATAAAAGGGATCAAAGTTAAGATTAATTCTGTAGAAAAGTCAGCAGCCTACAACACCTTCTGATATATCAATATGAAGCGTAAAAAAACCCTCAACAAGATGTAGGGGAATACTAATGTTATGATAAAGTCAAATTCAGGTTATACACAGCTCCTTTTATATAACATGATGAAATCCACATCCCATTGTATTCATATTTTATACAAACGCACATATAATGTGTAAAATATAGTTTCTTTTGTCATTAATTCATTTTTATACTGATTGTGCAGTCACCTATTGCTAGGGAGAACAGATAATGTTAGAACAGCTGCGTAGAAATTAATTTCTATTCTTTGTTCAATAAATTATATGAATTGCACACTAATGTATTTTTATAGTTTTTACTTATTTGGAAACGCCAATATGATAAGAATAAAAAGACAGTTAATTAGTACCGTTATTATAAGCAAAATAATGGCGACAGGAACAAGAACAAGTGAAGCTCCTTATGAAGGGCTGGTACAAAACTCACTCATAAATCTTGGGGTAATGGGAATATTGCCCCAGTTTTGACAAGGACACACCAATATCTGGGTCGATATCACTTTCATCAGCGTTTCAAGTAATCCAGGATGTTCCTGGAGTGCACTGATGATAACTTCCTCCTCCAAGTGATACAGGAGCCAGTGAGGAGAGGTGCTATGCTGAACCTTGTTCTCACCAAGAAGGAGGGGCTGGTGGGGAATGTGAAGGTCAAAGGCAGCCTCAGCTGCAGTGACCATGAGATGGTGGACTTCAGCATCCCAAAGGCAGGGAGGAGGGTGAAAAGCAACCTTACAACCCTGGACCTCAGGAGAGCAGACTTTGGCCTCTTCAAAGATTGATTTGGAAGAGTCCCATGGGATAAGACCTTTGATGGAAATGTAGTCCAAGAAAGCTGGTTAATATTCAAGGATAACCTCCTCCAAGCTCAAAGGAACTGGGAAAAAAATGCCAGGAGGCCTGCATGGATGAACAAGGAGCTCCTAGCCAGACTCAAACACAATGAAGCCTACAGAGGGTGGAAGCAAGGATGGGCAACCTGGAAGTAACACAAAAACAATGTCTGAGCATCCAGCGACAAAGTTCGGAAAGCTAAAGCTCAAATGCACCTAAATCCAGCCAGAAACATCAAAGACAAGAAGGGCTTCTGTAAGAACACAGGTGAAAAGTGGAAGATTAGGGGAAATGTGTGCTTAATGAGATGGGAGACCTGGCTACACACACATGCAAAAGGCTGAGGTACTGAATGCCTTCTTTGCCTCAGTCTCTGTTAACAAGACCAGCCTTCAGGAATCCCAGGTCCCAGGCAGTACGGTTGGGGCAAGGAAGATGGTGGAAGAGGATCAGGTCTGGGAATGCTTAAGCAACCTGGACATACCAAAGTCCCTGGGCCCTGCTGGGATGCACCACAAGTGCTAAGGGAGCTGACAGTTGTCATTATAAGGCCACTCTCAACAACCTTTGATCAACCATGGCAACTGGGAGAGTGTCCAAATTGCGGAGAAAAGCAAACGTCAGTCCTATTTTCAAAAAAAGGGCAAGAAGAAGGACCCAGGGAATAATGGGTCAGTCAACCTCACCTCAGTCCCTGGGAAGGTGATGGAACAGCTAATCCTGGAAAGCATTCTGAGGCACATTACAGACAAAAAATTCATCAGGAGTACTCAGCATGGCTTCACGAAGGGGCAGACATGCTTGACCAACTTCATAAACTTCTGTGAAGAAATGACTGACCTGATAGATGAGGGGAGAGCAGTGGATATTGTCCACTTGGACTTCAGTAAGGCCTTTGGCACTGCCTCCCATCAGATGCTGTAGACAAGCTCCTGATGTACAGGATGACTAAGCAGACATTGAGGTGGGTGGAAAACTGGCTGAATAGCCAAGCCGAGAGTGTGGCGATCAGTGTCACAAAGTCTAGTTGGAGTCTACTGGCCTACTGGAGGCCAGTAACTAGTGATATATCTTGCGGTCAGTACCAATCCAGTGCTGTTTAACATCTTCATTAATGATCTGGATGATGGGGCAGAGTCTAGCTTCAGCAAGTTTGCAGATGACACCAGACTGGGAGGTGTGGCTATTATGCCCAACAGGGTCACACTGCCATTCAGAGGGACCTCAACAGGCTGGAGAAATGGGCACACAAAAGTCCAGCAAGGAGAAGTGTGAAGTCCTGCACCTGGGAAGGAACAAACCCAGGCACTAATATATGCTAGTGGCCACCCACCTGCAAAGCAGCTTTACAGAAGGACCTGGGGGTCTGGGTGGACACCAAGTTGAACATGAGCCAGCAACGTGCCCTTGCTGCAAAGAAGACTGGTTTGCATTAGACAATGCATTGCTAGCAGATCAAGGGAGGTGATCCTTCCCATCTACTCAGCACTGGTGAGGCCACACCTGGAGTATTGTGTCCAGTTCAGGGCTACTCAGTGCAAGAGAGACATGGACATACTGGAGGGTGTCCAACAAAAAGCCATGAAGGTGATTAGGGGACTGGAGCATTTATGTATCAGGAAAGGCTGAGAGTACTGCAATGTTTAGCCTACAGAAGAAGAGAAGGCTTGGGGAGGACATCTTATTAATGACTATAAATACCTGAACGGAGGGTGCAAAGAGGACAGAGTCAGGCTCTTCTCAGTGGTGCCCATTGACAAGACAAGAGGCAATGGGCACAGAGAGAAACACAGAAGGTTCCCCCTGAACATCAGGCAATACTTTTGTTGTGTGAGGGTGACCAAGCACTGGATAAGATTGTTCAGAGAGGCTGTGGAGTCTCCATCCTTGGGAGATACTCAGAGGCCATCTGTACAAGGTCCTGGGAAACTGGCTCTACATGCTTGAGCAGGGGTTGTTGGACCAGACGCCTCCAAAGGTCCCTTCTGATCTCAACCATTCCACAATTATGTGAGTCTGTGTTTCAAAAGGAATATGAGAAAAATACCCAAACAATATGGTACTTTGAAAATCTGTCTAACATAAAGCTGGTACACAACACAGGTACAGACACATCGCATCTCATGTGAAATTAAAACCAAGAAGTTTTAAATTATTGGATGCTGTCAAGCATTGTTAAAGGTTATCTTCTAAGCATAAACTTCAGGTCTTCAGTCACCTGAAGCTACTGGTGGTACCCACAGCCAAGGTTTAAAGAGGTTTTCTCTTTCTATATACCCAATATTTCCACACACATAGGAATTAATTTACCCAAAGTGGATTTTATCTTTCCCCTAAACAATACACCCTGTGAAAACAAACACTCTGCTTTTCATACACTTATACAGGATTCTAAAATGTCAAGTTTTTTTGAGGTTTTTTTCCCCAAGCACTCTTTTAGTTTGCAGTTTCAAAAGATGTCAGAGAAAAACAGATTTGAGCTGGGAAAAATGAAAGATAAAGTGGTAGAACATAAAACCATATGAGATTAACCAGGTCATCTAGCTCCCTGATTGTTCAACATATATTACAGACAGCACCATAAACTTAGTGTTTTTTTCATAATGTTTTTATGCATTTTTTGATGATGTTTTCTACAGTTTTCTTTAGAAATTACCCCAGAATGAAAAACACCCTTAACTGACTGAATATTTTCCCTCTTTTCTATTCTGTGCTTTCTACCTTAGATTTGGCTTGTTTTTCCTTCTCCTTTTTTTATACATATAAAATCTGATTCTAAATATAAGCACAATTGAATATCTATATATTCACATTCTCTTTTGTTTCTATTGTCACTACTTAGATCAGCTATTCATAAATACAAAGATTTCAAAGAAAATCTTTTAACATTTAACCTACAATCCTCATGTATTTGTGGAATTGCTGCTTTACTTGCTGAGAACTCACACGTGAGATAAACAGGTATCTACTCATGGTAGATTTATGTCTCCAGGACCAGAGATGAAGAGCCAAACAATGCTTTTACCAGCATCAATCATTTAAATGTTTATTCATTTTGAAATCAACAGTTTCTACTAGATCTCCCCACCTCCTTTTCCAACTAACAGTCTGGGCACTCTTGCCCTATATTCACATACATCTATCTCCGTGCATTCAGGCTCACACATATAGAAAACCTTTTCTGGTCTTCCTGAAGAAGCCCCAAAGTCAAGTCTCCTATGTTTTACCGAGTTCCTTTGGTTTCCCAAATTTTTGTTTTTCCCAAATCCCACCTAGGTAAAGTTGGCCTTAATCTTCTTCAATTTAACCTCCAGCTTAGGAAGGGCTCCCCTCACACTTTTCACTGATCAGTGCACAGTAGCCACAGCCACCTCAAAGCCTCTGCACTTCAGATGCTACCACAACCTTCCTCTCAAACACTGTTTCCACAGAGACATGTATCAAATCACCCCCTTCCTCTCCTGCTACTTCTTCACGGGTCTTCTGACTGACTTGCCCTAATTATCAAACTGCCCTAGAAATGAAAGTGCAGCTTTATTCAAGAGACTGGTGCAGCTGCTGTAGTGAAGCTGCTCAGCCTAAATTAGTTTGCCATCGCAGACAGGAAGGCAGGCAATGGGATGGAGGAAGTATCCCTACCTACACCACCATAGTTTTCTACACAAATTCTTTGACTCCTCTCTTCTTCCAAATTATCATAGAATCACAGAATGGTTTCAGTTGGAAGGGACCTTAAAGCCCCCCCAGTGCCACCCCCTGCCCTGGGCAGGGACACCTCCCACCACACCAGGTTGCTCCAAGCCCCCTCCAGCCTGG
>JAHREE010000492.1:424882-476181 GCA_033628505.1 Tringa tobata
CTCTTCTCCAGGCTGAACCCCCCCCCAACTCTCTCAGCCTGTCCTCCCAGTAGAGGGGCTCCAGCCCTACCAACATCTCTGTGGCCTCCTCTAGATCTGCTCCAACAGGTCCATGTCTTTCTTATGTTGTTCTTATGTTCTTATTCCAGGATCATACAATAAACAGATAGACAGAAATGGAGGCAATCCTCCTCAGGTGGCTGCTTAGAGGAGAGAATTTGCAGAAAGAGGGTAGAAAGGAGCTAATGTCACGAAAGAAGATGGAAGCTGAAGGAACATTTCTCAGTCTTTCATACTTGCTCCCTTTCTAGAGCACCTCCATCGTTTTGATTATAAGGGTTATATATTATAAGATTGGATTAATAATTGATGGATTAATAATTGATCCTTGCTATACCTATATTGAAGCTTATGTTCCACAAACTTGATCAACCACTCATACTTTGTGTACTTTCTTCAGATTACTAGTCAGGCAGCTTTTGACAGTAAATATTCAAAACAAGATTGTATCAAGTGCTTCACTTAAAATCAAAATGCTTCAGCTAATTTACCTTATGTGTTTAAAATCTGCCTGGGATTATTCTTCCCTTTAAAGCAAATCTTTTTGGCTATGTCCCCTTTGTCTTCAATGTATTTAGTTCTTTTGCCAATTTAGTATTTTTCTGGTTTTGTAATGATGATGACAGTGAGACCTTTTGCATTGTTAATACAATTCTTTTTCTTCCTTGTAAGAAGTTTTATTAAATTATTTTTTCCATAGAATTCCATAGCTTTGTTATTTTTTTCATAGCATTTAGGGTCATAAGAACAGTCACTGTGACATCACATACAGCATGGAGTAGCAAATCATCAAGGAAACCTTTTGTACTACAGCTCACTAATTGAATAAGGTAAGCAACAAGGCCACCAAAGTGGTTTACTGGGGGGATTCAGCTGGCTCAGTCAGAACTTCTATTGAAAAGAACTTTTACTTGGAAATAATACATCTTGCAGAAATTGGAAATACCACTCCCCTCCAAATATAAATAAGCAGAAGAAAAAGATATTGACTAGCTGTAGATTAAGAAACCTTCTGTTTTCTGTCTTTAGTAATGGACTTTTTATTTGTTGTGCTATACTGAGTAAATAACCCAAATACAGAAAACCTACATCTGAAATCAAACTCCCTCCCAGTGTAAATTCCATCTTCACTGTGGATTGATGCGGTGAAGCTCTGTATTTCTTAAAGATATTACTTGAACATCTTGCCTTGAGACCAAAGCAAAAATCATACTTTTCTTTCTTGAATCTTTACAACTTCAAAGTCTATTAAGAGGATGCACCTCATAAATTTGTTTCCACACTCCTTTTATTACACTTTCCAGAAATGGATATAGAGTAAAGGATTTCTTCTTATGCTGTGAAGGAAAGACCTTTGCAAATCTTCCCAGTCCCCTGAGGCAGAGCCTGTAAACCTAAGGGCTTGACAACTTTGCCCACAGTGTTTTCAAAGAGCTCCATTGGAAAAAGATTTTCTTGGTACTCATTATCTGATCTGTCCAAAGTTCACCTTTCTCACTGGAATGGAAAAAAAAAAAAGTGAGAGACAGATGAAAGTACGTTAGATGTTTTTGATTTTTTAAAAGTCTCAACAAGAGGCTTCTGAAAAGCCAGAGGGAAGATAAATCTACCTTAAAGATTGGAAGAGAACGCAATTTGGCAGGATTCTAAACCAAAATCTCCTGCTTAACCCTTGACTGCAGCTGAACGTTCCAGATTCCTTCAAAGAGAACAACCCCTGTGATGCTGCATGTACTAGGTATGTCAGAACATCTCAGGAATTTCAACTAAATGAAAATAGAGAAGTAGACTATCTCATCCCAGTAGGTATGACAAGATACCTCCAGAAGAAAGGGTTAAATGTCTAGTCAAGAAAAAACAGAAGGTGGTTACTCCTTTAATTTTCTGAAACCTGTTGCTTGTAGTGGAATGAAGCAAGATTATGCAATGCTGAGAACAAATGTTCTGCAATTGTCAGAAAAATATGGGTACCTTTCCTCAGAACGAGTAGCCGTCTTGTCTAGATGCCACGCTAAAGTTCAGGGATGGAACAAACCCATATCATCATTTATTTGTCTGGGAACTTTTCATGATTTTCTCCTTTTATTTGATTTAAGAGAAGATTTGAACACTACACTGACAGTAGATAAAATGTAAACTATGCTTAGGTAACGCAAATATAATTTGAAATCAAGTGCAAAACTTGGCACATACATATTGCTTGTTGAGGAATGCATGCTAAATTAGGTGTTGCGAAGGAAAGCCAAAAAATAAAATCAGGAAGAACTGAATGGAGAGTAGTGAAAAGAAGTTAGAGTGGAAAATGCAATTCACAGATTTTTTTTGAATCTATGCAAAACAATTTGGGAAAATGAGGATTCTGAATATATTCCAGAAGATGCTGGATACAGAACTCTCAAACTGAACTCAGAGAACTATCCGTATCACCTAAAAAAACTCTCTACATCCATCTCCCTACAGAGTTCACTCTGGTTCACTGTTTCCTTTGGTGCTATTGTCTGCCATGGGGTTACCATCAGAGAACACTGGTAGGCAGTACTTCCCTCTAACATCTATTTTCAACCACCTAAATTGGTCTTCATAGGATTCCATTGTGCACACTGCAAAGAAACTTGTCTTGTTGCCAGCTAGAACTGTGAACTACATGTCTTTCTTTTCTTCACTGTTCTTTTTTTGGTTCACAAGCAACCTCCTACCAAAAGCAGAATCCGCAGAAGAGACTACATCCAAGAGATAATGCAATGAAAAAGTATGAAGAGAAGCCCAGGTGGCCACCTTGCAAATTTCCAATGTGGAAGCCTTCGACCTCTCCGCCCAAGAAGCAGCTATAGTCCTAGTGTAATGAGCTTTACAAACCCTGGGAGCCTCTTTACCCTTAACTACATACGCCTCCCTAATACAATCCCTTAACCATCTAGCTAAGGAACTCTTAGAAGCCATTTGACCCCTCTTAAGACCCCCTAAGAGTACAAACAATCTGTCAGAAGATATGAAATCTTTGATTCTTCTGTGATAAACCCTAAGTGTTCTTCTTACATCCAATTTATGCAGCCATTGCTCTTTGTCATCGCTGGGTTTAGGGAAAAATGAGGGCCAAGAAACCGTCTGGTTTAGATAAAACTCAGATGCCATCTTTGGGACAAAAAAAAAAATTTAAAAAGAGGAACCATCCAAAGAACTACTTTGTTTCTGATGGAACTTTACACATGTTCTATATATCAAGATTGAAGTACTATGGGATATACCGAACAAAAATCAACTAAAACTGCCATTGAACAGCTATACACATAAACGCAACACTTGACACAAGCACATGAAAAAACATTATTTTTGTTGCATCTCTGCATGAGTTACATAGATAAAAAGGCTCCCGTGAATACTAAAAGCAACCAAAAAAGAAAAGGAAGCAAGTGCAAGGTTCCAATCTATGTGATGCCTAGGGAAGCTCTAGCTCACTTGGATATTACCCTACCTTTTATGAATTGGCTGGCTTCCCTTAATTTACCAGCAGCTCTACTTGCAGAGGACTGATACTTCAGACACGCCTGGACTGCAGTGACTGCAGGGTAGTTGGGATTCACCCAACCTCGCTTCAAACTGGTGAGGGAGAGTACGGGTAACTGTCTCTCAACAGGGCTCATTTGCTCGGCTCCTTCGGCTGGTTCTGCAGCCTGAGCTGCACTGTAAACCCCATACTGGCACCTGAGTTAACTTAAAGCTGCTTTGATCTCTATATTCTGTTAAATTAAGTAAGATTTCTAGTGAGAAGGCTTCTAAATAAGTAGAGAAGGTGGCCATTATGCTTTCTAGTCACATATTATAATGTGTTCTGATGAAAATAAAGCAAGGATTGTACTAAATCCTTCTTATCAAAACTCAGCCTTCATCAGTGCAAAAAATAAGATTATCAGGCCAATATAGGACATTAACAGAGAAAATCTTAAATCCCTTTTGGTACTTAACAGAACTTGGAACTACTGGGAACATAGCTCTCATTCTCCCATATCAAATCATCTTTCACTTCATCACTACAACTGAGATTTCTGACAATATGAAGTGAAAATAACACCAATAAACCCTTTTTCTAGCCAGACCTTTTTTTTTTATTTAAGTTTGTCCGGCCATGACTTCTCTTCGTGTATACTCCAGAAACTGATACTGAGTGAGCGAGGTTTTGTGAATAAAACCACCTGATCAGAACAGCAACACTAAAACCAAAGGTACAACTTCACTGACATCACCTGCAAAAGATTTACCTCCACTTGTGTTTCAGGGTAAAAGCAATTTTATATTTTCTTTAGAATGGGCCTTCTTCCCGGAAGATGGCCTCCTAAAACAAGATCAAATAATATTCCCCATTCCGCTTCCATTACGTAGAGGTACCATTTAAGAACCTAATTGCAATGGACATGATTACTCTCAAGTAATATTCCTCAAAGAAGAAGGCTTAACACACTTTTGAGGAACAGTTATGAATGTAATTAAGCTTGGAGAAACGCCTGCAGGATAAAGTCCTAAATACACTTCCTGGAAAGCAAAATATTTCTTGTTAACATTGCAATCATTAAGTTCTCAGAATTACTGGTGATCACATGTCTTACAGTGCAGTTAGTTAAACACATCAAATAAATTTCCCATTCAAGAGTTTTTCAATTTGTTTACATTTTACCACAGAATATGCAAATAAAAAAAACCACTTAAACTTACCCTTACTGAACGTGTATCCTACCCTTCACATTACGGCTACGAGAAGTTCACTGTAACACCTCTTTGTAGGATCAAGGCCATAAAACGTAAAACATAGTATATAAAAGCTTAACGTTTCTTGAGGACTAGTAAAACCGAGAGATTAAAGGAGGCAGAAATACATTGAAACCAATAGCAAAAATGGAACCTGAATGCAAATTTTATTTGAGCTTTGATGAATATTCTAAAAATGCATAGGTTAACCTGTATTTCTTTATTTCAGTGTCAGTATTTCAGAGGAAGAATCCATCAACAAAATGTGTGCCTCAGAACTCTTCCTATTTCATCTTTTTTTTATCAATTTAGGAGACCACATTCCCAAAACACCTTTCTTCTCTGCCTGCAGCCTGACTACAGAGATATCAAATATTTGACTCCACCTCTCCTCTCTCCCTAAGCAGCCTGGCCTCATTTCTGGTCTGATCCTTTCCTGCAATATAATCAAAGCTCTTGAAACCACTTGCTCTCTGGTGACCTGGAATCTCTCTTCTGGCAGAAGTAGCAGAGCAGAAGAACATTTATGAGCATTCTGCAACCTGGAAGGTGTTATTCACCTGAATTTTCAGGATTTTGGGTTCTCCTCATATGACATAAATGCAATTAGATTAAAAAAGAGAATGAGCTTGGAATCTAAAGCAAATGCAAACCTGAGGCTGGATCATGAGGCAGTTTACGTTCTGATGTAGGGCCTACTTCTGTAAAATACCCACGGTAGCCGGTAGGATAAGAACGATAGTAAACATAGAACATACCAGTAAGTGTTTGTGAGAACTATAGGTTGAAGCAGGACCACATGACAACACATCTAGTTGCACCTACATTAAGATCAATTAAACTGATGTTCAAGTCAGTGTTTTTCTCTCCTGAAAAAGGCAGCTTTCAAGGACAAGTTCAGAAACAGTCACAGTTTCAAAGAATTCAGACTCTCTGTATATTTTTGTCCTATATGAAATGCAGCATTTTATAGATAGTTCAATCGGAGATATCATGTTACAGTGTTTATATTTTTCCATTATGATTCTCCATCAATAACTACTGTAGTTCACATCTTTACACATAACTATCAGTTCTTTTCCAGAAGTCACTGTGCTCAAAACTAAATCCACATATCTCAAAAAGATTCTCAGTGGATACGGTAATAAACTTGTCTATAAAACACAACAACATAAATTAGGTAATTAATTTTGAAAAGCATATAAAATTATCTTTTTACACAAAGTAGAATCAATAAATAAGGAAAAGCATTCATTACCTTGAACATTCTTATTCTTCTCTGTAAGTGAAGGCATCAACAGAATTTCTGCAGAGAGCTCTTCAATTTTTTCTTCCATTAATAAAAAGAGTTTGATAAGTTGAGAAAGACATTTGAGTTGATACAATGTTAAGCAGAAGTTCCTTCCTTTTTTGTTGTATTCTTGGGAGGCTGTTCAAGTGAAATAATACGATATCTTTTACTATTCCTTAAAAAATGAACCCGCAAAAGTTTACATAAAAGATTATGTAAGAAAATATAATATATTAAGTAATTTGATTTTTGATATAGCATAACGTATCTTTTCTTCCTCCTAAAATACTGTTACACTAGTTCTTCCAAAATCTTTGGCATTTTTCCACTATCTGGGAAGTTACAACTGAATTCCAGGTTTTGTTATTCATTAACTAGGATTTTCTTCCCAAGCAATAGACTTATTCAGAAACCTTCTCACCTGTGTATTACAGAAAAACCACTGTATTGCAAAAACTGATTGAAAAAAAGGAAAAAACCCACGTCATTACTATTTTTTAATGGTTTGGGACATCACATCACTACACTGTCACTCTGCAAGTCACCTTGTCTGTTTAACAATCTGCTAGCACAATACAGTTGATGAATATGACATTTGAGTGAAAAGAAACATCAATCTAACACTCCACAACTTTAAATATGTGGGGTTTGAAAACAAGTGAGACTGTCAGGGAACAAATATCAGCAAGTATCATACCTATAAGCATTCGATATTTAAAAGAAGAAACTGAACATTTTATTTTGAAAGGTTAACACTTGTAATCATAACATATAATCATGTCACATCAACCAGGGAACTCTGATTTGAGCACAGTCAGACTATAAAAGACTGGGAGCTGTTTCCAATTCAGCATTAACCAAACCACATGGTTTTAGGTACTTTAATTTTATAACTTCTTTAAATGTAATGCAATTTGCACTTCTATGCAAATTGTGGTGAGCTGATACCCTGATCCTGTGCAGTTCTGTTGCTGATGTAACATCAGCAGAACGGTTTATGCAGAAAGTGTCAGAGTGAGAGCCAGGGTAGTTTGAAAGGGAAGCTCTGAAAGACAAAAACAAATAGAAATTGATTGAAATGTACTTTCATGTGTCAAATCTCTCTTACCTTTGCAATTTTGAAGTACTCAGTACCTCCCTTTTTCCTCAAAGTTCCTAGGTATTTTTTTTAGGTATTCACAAATCACTTTTAAATAGACATAGATCTAAGTAGCAGGGCTGAGCTCTGAATATAAATTCCCTAATTTGCTATTCCAGTTTTGCAGCCTTAGAGACTGAACTATGAGTTTTGCATCCACATCTGAATTTCCTCAAAGTTCCAAACAGATGTATTCATGCTAGTCCCTCGCATTTCTAAGAATGGCAAAAGAAACCATTACGCATAATTGCCTCTGCTAGTGCCTCTCCTATCTGAATAACAAGTAAATAATATCTGTATTACTGGATTTCCAATTCTAAGTCTTAAACTTCCAAAAAAAGACATTCCGCTATTCAGAGAATTTTTTTCCTTTACCTGAAAAACTAGAGAATATAAACAGAGTTTGACTGACATGAATTGACTGCCTGAGTCTGCAGACAGCCAGAAATAGCAGATCCAAGACATAAGAACCACAAATCACATCATAAAAATCAATGGAATGTTAGTTCTGCCATCCTATAATTTGAAAAGCTTGTGATGCTCCAGCCCCTTTTGTTGAGGAACAAAGAAGCTTTCTAATTATTTGATTGCCCCAAGTCATGTTGTGATCATTAGACTGAAAGGAAGTGGACCTAGAAGACAAAGGTATACCACAGTAATATCAATTTTAGAATGTATTGCCAAACTCAGAAAAAAGTCAAAAATTTTATTTTTACTTTCAATGACAATTCAAAGTTTATTTCAGCTGGAAGCTGAAGACATTGAGCTCAAAATCCCTCCTTTTTCATGCCATTGAGAAGTTGAGAGAACTCTTTAATATGTGACAAAGCACAGTACACTATTAGCAAGCAAACACTTATACAATCATCAGAGCAAAAGCTTACTATTTAATACTACCTATGTTCTACAAACATCTAGAAAAGCCCTAAAAAGACTTTCAGGTTGTGAAGTATATAGGCAAAATTCTAGATGCCTGAAGGCAGGGAAGGATACTGGGTTGATTTCATGGCTGACATAAAACTTGGATACAAAGATCCATATATGACAAAGATTCATGCATAATTTACACAAGTTTTTTGCTACAACACTATGGATGGTTCAAACCACGTATCCTCACATTTGCAATCAGCACAAATCAAGCTGATGTATCAGTGAACCTGGCCATCAACCAAAGTTGATTGCAATAATACAACAGGTATTTGAAGGGACAAGTGCTGGTCCTGTAACAGCTCTCAATTGCTGACTTGCCCAGCTGGCATAAAGTTACGTGTTATTCCACGCAGATCACAGTTTTTGAGGCTCCTGACTCAAGGTGGTAATTTTTGACCTGACTTATCCATAACTATCACTGCAACACACTGTTCCATCTCCCTGTACTCATACAGACACCATGGGCCTTACTAATGAGTGCTGTCTCTACAGCTGCAGAAGCATAAGCTTCTTGGGGGTTTGGTTCACAAAACCACCTTATTGGATAGCCCAACTTTTGGAAGAAGTTGGCTTGAACCTCAGTTCTGCTTAGCTCAGCCACAGCAGTTTGAAAGAACTGGACGGGGGAACATCTAGAAGTCAATTTCCTTTCACACATGGTCTTTTCCATGTCCACAGTTTTACTGTCTCTCAGAAATGACAACTCATTTATTTAGTGCCTGACAACCAAACTGTGTGCACACACCTGAGTATCCAAAGTTTGACTGACAGGTCTTATATATGTTCCTGCCTGTCAGGTCTCAGAATACTGATGGCAGCATCCAGCTTTGAAGACCACCGACCAGGCTGCTTGAATGAGCACATCACAGTCCATTTTTTAGCAATGTGTGGTGGTGTGCTCTCCCTGTTTTTCCCCCTTTTCTTCCCCTTCCTCAACCTCCCCGGCTCCTGCTCGGGCCATGGCCACCATGGCCACCACAACATCAGTTGTGATAAGTTGAAGCTGGACTTTGGGGGATGGCTGGCAACACAGCCAAAACACTGTCTGGGGTGGGGACACAGGTATTTTGTTCCCATGAGAATATGCCTATAGGTCAATTATCTCACTCTATAAATAGTGGACAGCCCCAGAGCCCTTGGAGCTCTCCTGGATGGCAGCAGCTGCACGCCAGGATCTCCCCTTTGGTGAGGACACTCATTTAAGGATCTACTCCTCCAGGGTGAGAGACTCCCGGCCACAACAGATCCTTGGTGAGTGACTAAGAGCATGCAGAACTTTGAAATCTTAGCTAAGTGATAGAGAGGGTTGATTGTGCATATATAATCCTTTAGACATAAACCCTTGACCAAGTCTGGGACTAGGACTGGATCCAGCCTCACCCAGACTCCTCTCTGAGAAGGAGCTTAGGAAGCCGGGGGGTCCTTTCTGAACCTCCCGACTCAACGGGAGGGTCTCCCCGACAGCGTGTCTGACCCTGTCCTCTGGGCAGTAAGTAACAGAGTGCACCTTGACATCGAATCTCGTAAAACACTATTGCATTTACTGCTGGTTTTATTGCATTTGCTACTGATTTTGTTAAGTCACTGTTTCACCTTAATAAATATTTCACTGCTTCTCTCTTACGAGTGAAGTTAATCACTCCATCCGTAACCCAATGAAAAGGCATTTCTCCTCAGACATTGATCTGACTGGACAATCATAGGACGGAAACATTTAAGAACCGTGTAACAGCAAAGAGATAAGCAGCCAAAGTGATGACATAGCAAATGTGTATTTTCTGTATTGCCTATACTTTATGATTTCTGAACTGCTCTGGAGGCCAATTCTGCCAGCAGAAAAATCCCAAGTCAGTACGACGAGCTATCTTTAGGCATAACAAAAAAGATCCCAACCAAGCACAGTATCAGGCAGCACCGAAGGCTGGGTGCTCCCTGAGGGACAGAGAGTAGAGCACAGTAACGTGGACGTCAGGACAGGTTCCTTGCCAGCCAGGGGCCTGTCCTGCTATACCTAAGCAAGGCAAGAAGGGCAGACCTAGAGATGACAGCCTGGTTTCAAGCAAGGGTCCAGATCAGCAGCCAAGTCCATGGTGATGACGTATATCTGAGTAAGGAAGTTACTTCAAAGCTTGAAGTCAGGATCAGGTCTGGTGGGGTCAACCTAGAATCAGAGAGTTCAGTTCAGTGAACATTAGGCAGGACCATGATGAAAAGGCTCAAGCCATGGTTCAAGCTCAACTCAGGAAATCTGAACCAATGGGAGCCATGGCCAGTCTCAGACATGGCCCTGGTGGAGCTGAGACATCAGAATGGCTATGATGTAGGTCGGGCAGGGGTTGAAGACCTAGGCCTCAGCTGAAAGAGGTCTGTTGGGCAGGCTGTGGTGGAGGCCTCACAAAAGGCTGGTCAGGACCATTAAGGCCCATTAGTGCACACAGGCCTTTGTTGCATAGCCCTTAAGGAGCTTCAGTTTCCAGACTAAAACCATGGAAGAACAGGTCATTTCTGAAAAACTGTCTTTCAGCTTCACCAAGGACAGCACTATTATTTTGCTAAGAGGAAAGAAAAGGAAGTACTTTACGTTTCTGCTGTCTAGACTGTGGTCCTTTCTGGGACGTAGGAGGGAGAAGAGGTGGAAAAGTCAAAGATTTTACTTGAATTAACTTGAAGCTGCACTGCATTTATTTGCAGCAAGTAAATAAATGTTGATGGTTCATTACACAAAACTGAATGAACGCAAAGGAATAAGCACAAAACTTTCATCCTTTTAACATCCCTACATTTAGAAAATCTGTAATGTTGACTTGCAATGGCGCAAAAGAGGAAAAAGGGTACTTCATTTCCACTGGCATGCCGATTTACCACCCGACCATCAAATGACAGGCAGCAGGAGTCTGCCATGCCCAACAAGGTGATTCCTACAGAGCTTTGCTTACAAAAAAAGAATTCCCAGGTAAAACTGACATTGAATGTCTACCAAATTGCACAAGGTTCGCCAGACCATGCAGTCATACAGCATCAGAGAAAGCGGTGGCACTTATTTTCAAGTTTGGCCTTTCACTTTAGCAGAAGGAACTTCCTGAGTATCTGAAGGACATGTCATACTTGTTGAAGAATGAAGCATCTTACTAGAGACCATTTGGCTGGTTGTATCTGGACACATGGATACTCTTAGTTTTCAGGAATGAGCACTCTGACCTGGCTGAACAACCATCCTGCTAAACTAGGGGTTAGACACAGACTACACCAGATCTCAACTTTCTGCTCAGATCTTATCCAAGCCTCATGGCATCAAAAAAGGGGACAAAAGCTTTACAAAGGAGCAGGAAAGCCTCAAATGCCAGCAAGTCTAAGGATGAAAAATGACCACTGTAGATATTACATACCCAAGGAGAGCCATTGAGTGAATGCATCAATGGAACAACCATAAGTCATAAAACTATTCATTGGAGAAAAAGAAAAAATAGGCTTCGTAGTAAAAAATGTAAAAAATACTCGAAAGAAGGAGAATACTCAGGTCCCACATCCTCCAAATTAAGACAGTGTTAAAGTATGATAAACATAAATCAATGATAAAGCACAAATCAAGTTCGATCTACTTTTTTTATACAGCCTTTCAAAACAATGTAAGCTTCTGTTCCATTCTTCCCTATTATGCAACCTCAATACTAATTTCGTTCTCAAAATTCTCATAAAGGTGTTTTAACATCTTAACATAAAATCCATGGGTCTTCCACTCTTTAACATACAATTAATCCAGGTTCTTAGGTACATTCAAGCCAAAACAGTTCTACTAACCACACGGAAAAACTCTTCAGTTCCATTTTCAAATATTCTAAACCAAAAAGAGTTTACTCAGCTGTTGTCTAATTTAGAACAGAAGATCTGCTGCAACCCAGGCTATGGGTCCTTTTCCCCTGTGCAAATTTGCTGAATCACTCAAAACCTGAGAGTCTTGTAATGGTCATTCCACAATTTCTTGCTTTTTTTCCTCCTTACTCAGACTGGAAAATTCTCCTGCAATTGGAGAAGCTATACAGAAAAGATTATGAAAGAACCTAGATAGAAAGAACATAGGTAACGCAAAAAAATTTCTGCTGAAACAGTCAAGAATCACAAACACACATAGAGTTTTGCTGTTTCATTGCACAAATGATGACATTTGGTTAACAGTAAATATTTAGATTGAGATGCTGATAATTCAAGGTGAGCACAGAGTGCAAACAAACCCTACAAAACGTAAGCACTCTCATCATAATTTTCAACAGCCAGGTTTAGAAGACTAACTAGAAAACAGCAAAAATGGAATTTGTTTTTGTGCAGATGAAGTTACACACACACAAAATTCAGAAAGCTATTTATTTAGACTTTTGATAGCATTCTAAGGCCTCAGAACTTCTAAACTGCAGGTAACCATGCTGCCTTAAATTATTTTTATTTTCATATCTTAGGCTTGAAATGCCAGATTGAAAACAATTTTAACTTAAGTAGCTGACAAACCACTCTTTCTATCAATAAACAGCGAAAATGTATGAGACAATACTTTGCTTGGAGTATGAAAAACACAATACTCCAAAAAAAGTAAACCGTAATTTTACTGAAGTTTTTAACATAAAATCCTGAGAACAGAGAGTAATAGAAAATTATTTTCACTTATACGAATCATAAGAAATATGAATGCAAAATATATAGAATTTGAAAAATTTCAAGCACCTCAAACAGGGGTGGCTAAGAAATCAGAGTTTTTATCTAATGTAAAGACAAGAGCATAATATTGTAAAAGTGGCTCACTGGGTTCAGCTACAGTTTTTTATCCCATTATCCTGGGCTTGGACAGAAACTGAGAGAGGAAGACTAAACAAAAATATAGCAAGGAAACCATATATGGTATTTTCTTTTCAGAGCGTACCTAGCTCTTGACCCCTTGTGGTTGGGCAGCTTCCACAGACAGATGTGGCACATGTCCATAAACTGTAGTGGGTTTCTACTTCACGTATTTCTGCAGTTACACTTTCACCCCACATAAATTTTTACCATAAATAACATTTTGTGGAAAGAATTTCCACACTTTACCTACAATCTGTGTTAAGAGAGAAATAATTTTGTTCGCTTGAATAGTTCATCTTCTAGCTTCACCCAATGCCAACTAGTTTCATGAATCAGTCAGCTACTGATACCTGTTTATTTTCATATTGATTCCCTTCATTTTATAGACACCTATTGTATCCTGCCATGTTTTCGAACTGACATATCGTAGTTCACTAATTTCTCCTTATGTGGAAGCTGTTCTACATTTTTTATCACCTTGTTGTCCTTCTCTAAGTCTTTAGCTTTCTCTAAGTCTTCTACATCAGCAACTAAAAAAAATGCATATGAAAGAGACAGTATCAATACTGTAAAAAAACACATAGGGATTACTAGTGAAATCAGGGACAACCTTGCAATACTAACAGTTAAATGAATACCTCATCTTCTAATAAGATAAATTAAATATATTGTAGACCTAATTCTACTCAATATTAATTCTATTGAAAAATCAGCATGTCATTCAAATGTCAAGGTTAAAATCAGTTTGGATGCAATGTCTTGAACACTAAATCTCAGTCTTCTCTTATGTATTTGTATATAAAGATATTTTCTGCAAAATAACATAACCACTTGGGAGCTCACAGGAATAGAAAAAAGATGGTATTAGAGAATTTCACTTAACCACTGACAAAGTTGACAAGTGTGCACAAGAATTCTAAGCCAACTAATATGTTAATTAAAGCATTTTTCAAGCAGCATATAGTGAAAGACACATATTCAATAAAAGCACTTGATCATTGTACTTGAGCTTCTCCTAAATACTTAAATTCAGTAGCAAGATATCTGCCTTTATCTTACCACTCAAAAAGATTTGCCCTCATCTCTAAAAACAGAGCCCCATGAGAAAGAAAGCTGTGCAAAATCTAAATGACCTGTGGACACCTGCTAACTTGTAATTTTACAGCAAGTTTCAAAAATGGTACTTTCTTCAAAGCTGTAGCTCTTGGAACCATTAAATAAAGTGTTTCCAATTTCCTTGGTTATAGCCTGGAAGCATTTAAAATCTCAGAAAGGCATAGGAAAATATGCATATGAATGAATCCTATAACTTTAATATAACTTTTGTGATTTTTTTTTTTTAAATGAGTGTGCCACCTTATATATTTCAAACAATTTGGCATTCACAACACCTCAAGTAAACTGAACGGCTAATTCTGATCATTTCAGCCCACCCAGGGATGTGACACAGTAAAGTGTGGTGCAGAAATCCCCGCATCATAGGTGAGCTGGCTGTGGATGTTCAAGAATAGCTACACGATGACAGCACTGCTCTCAGATTAATTAGCCTTCCTACTCGGTGTACAGAGCCACATGGCTAAACTGCTTCTGAGACTCATGATGGAATCCTTGGAAAGCAACCTGATGACTGCCTTCTTCAGTGATTACAGTGGGGATTTCTCCCTCAGCAGGAACCAAGGGTTTAAAACCCTTTTAATCAATTTTACTATAAAATACCTTCCCAATACATTAAATATCATTCCCCTGCCCCCATTTATAAGGCTTAATTTCATATAAGATGGATCTACAATATTGTTCTACAAGGGACACAAGAAAGGGTTATCAGGGATTTCATCCAATAAAGCTATATGAGGAAGAAAATCGAAAAAGTGAAATATTAAACTTAAAATCTAACTACAACTTGCGTACAAATAGTAAAGCCCCTTCATAAATGGAACTAACACTTTGTTAAATTCTGAAAAGAAATAGCCTAATAAAGCAACAGAAACTCAGCTGCTGATAGTCACTGTGTATAGGGATATTTCAAGGGGTAAATTTTTGAAGCAGTGCACGGGGAGTTACATACATAAATTCCATTAACAATAATGTGTTCCTCAGCTCTCAGCGATATTAACTTTTAAGTGATGCTATAACTATTATAACATTCTTGCATTTATGACAGAATTCATCTGCACACTATCTCCTAAACAGAGCTTGTATATAAACTGTACTATTCTTTCACTTGTGTTTAGTAATGATATATTCAATTTTTATGGACATCTGCTCACACTTTTCTCAAACTGCATGTTAGTGTATGTTTTTTAAAGTAACTGCTAGGTTTAAATAATTAGTATTGCTGGAGATAATAACTAATTTCCTCATACTGTATGAGTGAACTTAATATTTCTGCATAGCAGATGCAATACACAATATTACACAGAACTAAATTATTATAAACAGTGCCAGCAGTTTTCTATACACAGTACTTAAGATAATTGTAAAAAATCATCTTCATTACTGCATGCTAGCATTTTTTTAACAGTTTAATTTGGATAGGTTACAAGATACATTCAAATCACACAGATACAATTACTTCAAACGCAAGAAGCTATAAAATGTTCCCAACCAAATCCCTTTGACCCTGTTAATGTCTGTTCCTTGTTAATCTAAGGCAAACATTGTTTGTTGCTTGCATTTGTTATGGAATATGAAAAAAAAGAGAGGAAATCCCTTAACAGTTGTTATTGATTCCAGCGTTTACTGACTGAAAGTTAAGTGCCGTTTACAAAACAGAGCAGATGCAGATGCTGACAAAAAGGTAAACAATTGTTGCATGGCTCACTGCCAGATCCTAAGCCAATATATTAAACTCCGAGTGAAGCACATTTCCCCTATAGATTGCACTTATTGCCACTTCATTTCCTATGTGCTCTGTCTCTCTATTGCTGTGCCTGGCACTAAGCTATTTTCAGTTCTTCGTTGACCCCTGAGGCCCAGTGCTACCTCACATAGCCATTAGTGAAGGGAATTGCATGTGTCTGACATGGCCTGAAACCAATTATTTGATATTTTCTTCAGAATGATGCCCAACTCTGTTGGGAATGAGCAATCATGAAATAATTTACCTCCTGATTTAATTTTTTCCTGCACAAATTAGTTGTAGCCTGAGCTAGCGATACACAGCTGCCTGTGACATATCTCTGTCTTATCAAGATTCTACTTGAAATGATGAAAAAGGGAAGGGGGGTGCGGGGAGGGGGCCGGGGGAGGGGGTGAGAGTTGAATAGAATAGGTTGGGGAATCCTGCTTTAAAAAGGCATTGACAAGTTTATCAGATATACTGATCACATGTGCTCTGCGCTGATTGAAACTGACAGACCCATAAAGAACTATCAGCGCCGCAAAGGAAACCACATGGATGCAAACTGTTACCCGAGTGTTTAAGGCTTTTTTTAAACACCCGTCTTGCTCTGCAGCTCCCAGTTAAGCTCTAGTGAAGCCCAGGAGTATCTGATAAAGCAGCTTATGCAAACAGACTACATGTTGGCTTTTTTCTGGTCCCCTTTAAAAAAAAAAAAATTAAAAAAAATGGTCACAGATCTGAAGATAGCAAACATTTTCTTATTAGACATCAGCATTAACTTTTGACTTTTGTAAGTGCTTATGCTATACATCCATACTGTGCATGTGTCAAAAAAGCTCAGTGAAGTACGGGATCTCAACTTATGTATAAACATGGTAAGCATGTATAAATTTGCATATATTTAATCAAGAGAGTGTGTCTGTCATAGAAAGAGATATGTCACTGCCACCTATTAAACAACCTCAGTGAAGACTACACTAATCTTTTGAAAGAGATGCGCTATACATGAAATTTTAATCAAATCTGCTCCATAATGTCTTCCCACTTAAATGAGATGGCTTTTCACCTCATCATGAGGGTTGATCTCGTTATCAGCTTGCTAGATGTTTGCCACCAACTGCTGAAGTCCTTTGTTAACGCTGAGTGTACAGCCCTGTCAAAATTAAGTCTTTACCTGGAATCGCGTTCACCAACCAGCTGATGGGGAAGGATAGACCACTGCTGGAAACACAGGCTGGGGGGCAGGAATATCTGATCATGTTGACACCAAATTTACGTAGCAAATCCTGAGCAAATCACCTCACCACTCTGTCAGACAAATTACAGACTTTCCCAAGTGCTCTGAGGATGAAGTACCCTATAACAAAGTTAGTTTAATAAAACTACCTTATACCTATAGGTACCTATCTCAGCTGTCTCTGAAACCTGCTCCTTAATCTTCAAAAGCACACGTATCATCAATAAATTACAAAACATTATGATTATACACTGCGATTTCTGGTAGACAATGAGATCTTAAAGAATTAAAATTAATGAGTCTCTGAATTAAAACTAATTAATGATGGGTCCATTTAAGGAATTTAACAGCTGGTATCCAAACATTTTCTGATAATTATCACAGTAATGAAATAGCAGACATTCTGTAAATTTCTCTTTAATTAAAATGGTCATAAAATTTGTATACAGACTATATTTGCAGTTGTTTATAGCATTTATAGGGGATTTTTTTAGGTGCTATTTTATAATTGAAAACTTCCTCTGAAGTAGTTACTATAAGCAAACAGTACTCTTTAGAAAACTGTAAGAATTATCCTATGACAAAATGTATTATTTCTCAATAGTACTGAAACCATATTCTGTCCTTACCAATGACAGAAACTGGTTCCACACACATTTTTTTTGAATTTTCTTGCCTACACTGTGGGCTGAGGGAGCCATCGCACTCCCTAAAGTCTTCCCACACATGCACAGAACTGGAGTGTTTGAAGAAATCAAAAAAAGTGAGGGAGCCTGTAGCAAAATGGAGATAGCACCTATTTTGAAACAGCTGAGTCCTTGAAGAACTCAAAGAAGTTGATGTTCTCCTTCATTCTTTGCTGAAAGAGAAATTAAGTACTACCAGTTCTGTCAAACTTTCTGATGGATTCTAACTTCGATAGGACTTGCATATCTTTCCCTGTAAACCATTTAAAACGCTTGGCTGACAAAAAACAACTGTAATTTGTATTTGAAAACGCAGTAATTAACATATTTATTTTAATCTGATTGCAATTTCTTTAATGTCAGCAAATATAAAAATGTCTGCTAGCCTTGTTTCTATCCTCTGCATTTATATTCGCAGTGGAGTGGCTGGGTGTCTCACAGATTGGCTCATTACATCAGACCCACTCCATTAAAATTAGATTGTTCGGAACTTTCAGCCAATCAGGAATTTCTATCAAGTGCTCATCATTCCTTTGTGTAGTCTACGCATGATATTATGTATTTCCTTAAATAATAGATTAAAGTGCCTCTGTCACTTTTGCTTCTCTTACTCCTTGGAATTTCCAAGACATAACAGAGGCAGATAGTGACAGCTTTTGTTCTAATAAGAGAAAACATTCAAAAAATTACTTATAAAGCTGGAGTCAATACTCATATTTCTGCCTCTTTGTATTTCAAAACCCTAGTTAGGCAAAGTCACCACAAAGTTCTCATGACTACTTTTACACGGAATGTAAAATTCAGAAATAAGCCCAGGCATAGAGGAAGAAGGGTAGATACTGCTGTTTAAAAACTTGTAGAGAATTAAGTTTGGAAATTCATAACCTTTTAACAAATATTTTGTAGAAAGGTTAGAACAGAAATGAAGGATTAATCATACATCAGCACAGATGTACACACACAGGTTCCTACTAACCGACCGGAGACCACACTCTTGAAACACCTCTTTATAGACCAGCTGCCGGCGCTGTGTGTAACAGAGCACCTAATTTCTGTGTCACAGGAATTGCTGGACTTTCCTAGCACATGAAAAGCAAATCAGTACATTGACCCTTGTACTTAAACACAAAGAACTGCATGTTGGCCCAAGGATGATCCGTGCATGAAGCTGCTGAGGAAAAGGAAGCTCTTCTTGAAAGTCTGAAGCCAGTAACTGATCCAATTCCAGACATTTCTGCAATGTTTACAGGAACTAAAAATCTTCAGAGCACTAACTGCTAAATTTCTAAGGAAGAAGCTGGACTGGGTTATAATGACCCTTGTCCACTCCAAAGCAGAGAGAGAGGAATATCTCCATTGCCTTGCTCTATTCAACAAATTTAGTGAAAAGTACTATAAAATAACTGAAAGCTTTGTTTTTCAAATACTCAGTAGATACAGCAGCACCTTGATTGAAGATGGAGGGCTTTTAAAAAAAATTTCTAAACCTAAGGCACAGCGAAAAGGAGATTTGTGATCAAATTTAGCACATAACTTCCAGCCTGTGGATGTGACACACCCCCAATTTAAACACGTATTATTTTAATCACAATAGTTTGTTTAAAAATATATATATTTTCCATTTTAAAGTTCTATTTGCTCTCTGAATACATATTTTGTGACAGAAAAGGTTCTCTGTCTTGACAATCACAGCCAGGACCACAAAATCAACTTGTGATTACACGATGGTAGATGCGTATATTGAAAAGACACCTGTAACAACTTTATTTTCAATCAGTACTGGAGGAGCTTCTTTAAAGGGTATTTTTGAATGCCCTGATCTGCCATAGTTCTACACGCTTTTCTTCACACAGGCCTATATTCTGAAGTAAAAGAGAGCCTAGCTTAGTAATTCTCTCTCAGGTTTTGTCACTTTTTATTATTAAACGGAATACTACAGTATATAAATCTCAAATTGACCTCTGACCACTCACAAAGTATCAGACTGGAGAGTAAATCACTTTCATCTTTTAAACTTGGGAGGAGAATGCAATAATTAGAGGGCATAGTGAGTTAAATGCTCTCTTCATGCTGAGGAGGAACTTGCAGGTGTGCTGAGAGCGAAAAGGAAGATAATTAGTTGGTGTTTGCTAATTGTGAACATTTTGAAAGCAAAAAAACTACCAAGAATAGTATTATCCCCCTTTCAACCTCTACAGAATTCAGAAAACAGATTCAAGCTCCGGTTGGAAAAGATGAAGTGGAAGAACTTCATTAGGGAACAACAGTATAAAAAAAACATAACCCAAAAGAAGATAAAGAATTTAATGTTTAAAAATTTATCAATAATTTGAAAAGAAAAGTTAGTGATTACTTATATTATTAAATAACACACTAATAAAATTCTGGAATGGGCATCTTTTCAACATGACAAAGAGTCAATAACTAGATTTCTCTGCCTGCTGCCTTATTATGGGCTTAATAAGTAATTTCCAGCAACTGCTCTAAAAAGAAGGAAGGTATTCAGGCATTCTACCAGCTTTGAAATTCTGTCAGTTCAATTGACATTTCAGTAACTTAGATACTGTTATCTTACCCCCTACTATAAGCTTAAAAAGTAACAAGCTTAATGCTTTTGTAATCTTTACGAAAATGTCATTCTCCCACTAGAAACACATTTGTGGTCGTGGGGTATTATGTTCATATGGCCTTTAAAAGAGTACCTCTTTTTTATTAAAACTTCAGCTCTCTGTGTTCAAACAGATGGTTTTATTTTCTCCTCAGTACTACTCATATTTCCATTTAATATAATTGTGCAGTAGAAATCAAATACAATACTTGCAAGGATAAGAAATAAATAATATGTGACAAAGAGGCTGTGAAACACATTATTTCCTATATTAAATGCAAAGACATTTATTTTGTTTCCCCTGAGTAATAGGATCTTGTTTTGGCTGTCAAAATTTCATAGGCTTCCCAAGGAACAAAGACAACTGCAGAAATCTGCATCATATCTGTATGTCCACTGGTTTTCAATTTTACCTTCCTATTATATATTCTCACCGACACTGTTTGCTCCATTCTTTAAACAGGTGACAATTAATCCTATTGAATAAATCAAAATTGATTGGTTCAGAATACAAAATTATGAATCTCCGGTGCTTATTAAGTAAAAAATCTAATGATAATATCTGCATTTTTACTCAATCCATATGGAGTACCCATGTCACTTTTGCTGATGTCCTCATGTTTTCTGTGAAGGTTATATATGCATAAGAGAGACGTTTGGAATATTGTAAATCTTAAATTAATGAAAAAAAAAACTTTAAATAAACCTCCATAATAAATTTTAAATTTTTATGTTTCTAAAACATTTGCCCCTTAGCAACTGAAAACTTGCTCTATTAATGCGAGGATCTGGGCAATATAATGAACCTGACCTGTTGAGGCAGGATTTGATACTGGATATTATAATCCACATGGGCTACTATACATTATCATGCCTTACTAGCATGATACTAGCACCTCAGAAAGATGCAACAGGACTTTATAGGACAGAACAGTGATAAGCCAACTGACTGAGATACATTTCCCCTTCCTCCAAATACTTATAAGAAGCCAGATTTCAACAATGGGCTACAGATAAGAAAACATGATGGAAAAGCAATTGTAACTACTACATAAATATTGTAAATTATCTGCTATAGATTGTAATCTGGACAGAAACCTCAAAAAAGGTGCGAAGATATAAATATTAATTACATGAAACCAAGTCTGAAATTCTTTAATTTCCAGGTATAAATGGGAGAATAAATTATACTAAAGTTATTGAGTCCTAATTATTCCCAGACATGAACAACTGTATTTTCCATCACACAGTTACTAAACCAGCAGGTATCAATGCTATTTTAGGCATACTTTTGATAGATAAGACAAAGATCATAGAAGATTGGTCGTATGCAATAATAGTGGCTCAAGAGATCACAAACCAACTGAATTTAAATTAAATGGAAAGATAAAAGAAGTCTGAAACTAAGGTTCTTTATTTCAAAGGGAGGAAATGATAAACGAGGGGAAATAAAGCCATGTGCACATGAATGTAGAGGAGAAATCAAAATTTAAGTCAAATGTGCAAAACACAAAACTTGTATTTCAAGTTAGCTGGAGAGCAAATTGTTGGGAATAGATAGGTAAGGATAAGTGACCTCAAAATAGACTTATCTTACCAAGTACTTTCATTTAGGGTCCGAAAGTTACCTTCATTTCAACAAATTACTCCAAAGTCTGTTTCTTTTCTTGCTCTCAACCCCACTGCACAACTGCAGCTTCTCTAAACAACATTGGGTGCTTCTATTCAAACTTAGATATATGCCATATTCACATTAAGCGTACCATAGACACAATATATTCCTGAGGAATTAATGCATATTTAAAGACAATAAATTAAAAATATCACAATTTAATTCACAGTTTGCATTTGAATATAACTTTAGAATAGAAAGGAATTTGGTCATATTCTGTAGAAAGAAAACAGAAAGGAAGACTGCTGGACACATAAGAGAACTTATACACTAGGGCAAAAGTGTAAAATACATATATTAAAATACAACAGTGAAGGTGATTTAATTTACCTCCACTTTGCAACAATATTTTCTTAAAAATTACCAGCTACTGGTTTTGATGAACACACTGTGTATTGCCTCAGATTTTAAAAGCAAATTTAAGATTTTAAAAGTTATTAATTATATAAATATACCAAAATATATATTTTATTGGCAAATGCTAGTAGATTTGAGACCCTATCTAAGGGTAACAAGTTTGTGACTATATGAAAATATTAAGCCAATGAATTTGAATGTGTCACAAAAAATAAAACTCAAAGCTGTAATCTCTCTCTAGGTTGAACCATAGGAAATTAAAAAACAGGCTGAGTAGTCTACACATGTATTTACACTCTCTCTATATATAGATAAGAAAATATATAAATAAACCCAAAGAAAACCTTCCACTAATACATAAAATGTGTATAATTTCATGGGTTTTAAATTTCTTTGGCTGATGCCTTATCATCTACAAAAGTAGCTGTTGCTTTATCTAAAAGAGATGGAGGATTAAGATAGTTTAGTAATGCCTGATTAAACTAGCTTAACATTTTTGTAAACAAAGAAAAGCGAAAGAGGTTCAAAAGGTAAAATCACAATCCACCTTTAAAAGACTTACTGAAAATAATGTCTGAGAAATATCACACGGAAATTGAAGCAAAAATCATAAGAGATAAGCTGAAAACCAGCTGTCTGCATGATTCTTTCCATGCCAAGTATGTTAACAGATATATAACTTTTTTAGCATTTTTTAAAATACTGTAACACTACATAAACTTTTGAAAGAATATGATTAATACGATAGAAAGGCTGAAATGACATCTTAGATAATTCCATCATAAAATATTTGGGGGGTAGGAGGGTTGGGAAACATTCCTCAGATATTGTTTTAGTGGACTGGAAACACTGAGGGGAGTTCACAGAGAAATTATGAGCCACGCTAGATCAAAAACCTACTACAATAACGCAGCCCAAGTACTAATGGCTGAATCCTGCACTGTTAAACATAATAAGAGTCACTGATTTAACTGGGAACAGGATCAAGTTTCAACATAAAAACACCTGCCTCCACTAGAGCTGGCAATCAAAGATGCCAAATTCCAAAAACGTGCCTCTTTTCACATACCATTTTGCCAGTTTCTCTCTCAAACCACGCTCATCCTCAATCCTGATAGAGATACAATCTCATTACAGTACTTGACAAATAACTGTTCTAATTCAATATGAAAACAAAAATGTTAATTCCTTACTTCACAAATAGATTGTTATATATGAAATATTTTAAAGATTTATAACTCTGTTAAAGCTTGTTATAGACTACCTATATTTTCCTGACAGAAGTAGGTCATCCATATAAAGTTTTCTGAGGTTCTAGCCTTGTTTCATTATTTTCTGTTATTTTTTTCCTCTCCTGTATAGTAGGATCAATTACAGCAGTTCTTATGAAAAAAAAAAGAAAGGCCAATAAAAAAATCAAACCAAACCCCGCATTTCCCTGAGGGTGGACTAAGTCAACACAAACCCTTTTTTCACCTCTGGGATAACAGTCCCAATTGAATGCCCTAGATTAAATTATTTTGCTGTTCTGAAACGTGCTGGTTTGGTGGTTCCCAGAGGGCAGAGGCAACATGCATCAAAAAATAAGAAACACATTGGTATAACTGTCTTTCAGCTAAGAAAAAAGTCTCCTTCCCTTTCTCCACTTCCCTTCATACTCCAGCATCTGTTTTTTTTTTGATACTCAGAAAACAGTATCACTGTCAGGGCAACCTATTAAAGCTGCTTTTAACTTTATGCATAAATACAGACTTCCACCCTCAGTTGTGGGAGGGCAGCAAAGATATCAAAAATCACTACGAGTTCCAAGCAGGAAAAGCCACTTGACACTAAGAACTAGTCTGCCATTATAAACTGCCCAAAATAATTATTCTGTAGAATTTCTTCCATAATAGCTATTCCAGTACGAACCGTCCTGTGAACACTTTTATTACAAAGGAAAAGTGCCTTTTTCTGACTTAGTGTGATACAAATGTGTTATGTTTAAACATTTAGAATAGAAAAATCTCTTTCCAGAAAGGACTCCTCACAGATGAGCTCGCACCCAACGACCTATTAAATAATAATTATTTTGGTAATGATGTAAGTATAAATTTTGCTTGAGTAGATTAATAATACCAAATAACAGGCTATAACATAACCAAAAAAATGAATTAAAAAAAAAAAATCCTATGTAACTTCACAACTCTGACCCCTTTTTTTGTCCCAGCTTGCTGATTGCACTGTTGTTTGGCTTTATTGTCTGGCTGCAGCCTATAGCCACAGATCATCTAGAAGAGTCTGACTCTGCAAGAAAACTGGTAAGAGAGGCTGCAGGGCAATCAACACTTGCCTCCCATACCAACCTCTTGATGTGAAATAATATGGAGCACTACACAGTGAAGAGATGAAGACATGAGCATGACAGCCACTGTGAAGAAAGTCATTTTGAGGATGAAATGGCATTAAGAAACTGTGCTTCTAAACACAGTTTATGGGTGCTAAGGGGACAGCTTCTGTGCCTGAAAATCTGACTGGAATACATTTTGAACCAAAATAAAAATCTTCTGTAGGATTTTTAAAAATACAGAAATGTATTATTTTTTTTTTAAATAATTGCAGCAAATGTCTTAAAAGTTGCAAGCAGGTCCCAAGATTTACTTTGTGTATTTTAATCTCCCTCTGTTCTTCCAAATATGCAATATAATTGTGCACTGGAAATCTGTCCCAATAGATGTGTTGGCACAAAAACATGTAAAGACACATCTTGTCCTAAAGAAAATTTAAGCAGAGGATCTACTATCTTAATAGATTGCAGGACTGTTTTTTCCTGTGATACAGAAGCAGTTAACATGGTTTTTTTAGAGAGTCACCCTTATGGTGACTTTAGTCTCCACATTGTAGATGTAAAATGGAGATAACTGAACTTACCCATCTTTGTGAGCTGTTTTGAGGTCAAAAGAAAAATTGTTACAAACTTCTGGTTCACTCCCAGTCATTTTTTTGTCAGTGAGTCTTTTCACCAATTCCCATCTCACTATGTAAGTCAAAGATACATTTCTTGACATTTATTTCATAACTCAACATTATTCTGACACAACTTCTCCTTGTTTCCCACCAACACACCTTTTCCCTGCTCCTTTCACATTATTTGCCTGCATGACTTTTCCCTTACCTTATATTTCATATGTTCCACATATTCCTCCATATTTCAGCTTCTGTTGAAAAATTATTTCATTTCTTCTAGTGGAATTTCTAGTTGGCTTACATTAACATGTATATAGATTTTAAAACTCACAGGAATATAATTGTCTTCTTGCGTAGACCTCGCAAATCATCACCTCACTCATCTTTGTGTATGTTGTATAACTCAAAGACCTTTCTTCTCTTTCTGGATTTTTTACGTGACTCTAAATTTTTCTGTCTGCAAACTACTTCACCTTTATGGAAGGCTACACGTTAAACAAACAACTCTTGCACAGAGGAGTGCTCAAAACTCTGCACTGAAAAAGCAATTACATAGAATCACGCAATTACGTTATGAAAGTTTCCATACTGTATTTTTTTCTAAAGCTCTGACTCCTCCCTTTGGAAATTAGCATGTCAAACCCACCAACTGTAAAAAGAAAGTACAGAAAATACCACACTGATAACAGGTTCCTTTTATGCCTTAAAGTCTTTAGAAGAAGAAGAAATGACCAGGTAGCATTAACTTAATGTACTTTCACAAGATTAGAAAACTTTTTTTTTTTTTTTAATTAGAAACTGCAGAGTTATCCTTCAGGTCAGCTCAGATGTATGGATTTGTGTTTATTTCAGTCACACTATTGTACAGACTTTCCTCTAATCTCCTTTAAACTTCTGAAAATTTGGAAAAAGTGGGAGTAGAAGACTAAAGGATTTGTGTTTTTTTAAATCTGGATTAAATAGTTCTTATTCTATTATATATTTCAGCAGCTAGAATAAATTAGACTGAAAAAAATGACTATGTCATGACAATGTTATCCAGTGAATTATAACAGGTTTTCTACATACATAAGCATAAGATCTCTCCCTTACTTTACCTCACAATTCTGAAACAGTCTATAATTCAACTGCTGCAATATGGTTAAAACATAAAGCTGTAATTAATAATCTTAGGCTTCTCTCTTCATAGGAAATAATCAAGTATACCAGAAAAAAAAGTAGTATAATTAAAATAATATCTAACTAAAATGAACATAAAATAAGGCTACTAACCCACAGCATGAACTGTTCCTCTATGCTTCTTTGAAATCTTGTTTGCCTTAACTACATGTAGAGCATTTTCTTTGAACTGCAGCTCACAAAGTCTTTCAAGAAGAACTGTGATTTCTTCAGTGATGGTATCCAGATAAGTTTCATTAATGAACTTCAACGATGAAGAAGGATTAATAGTTCCACTTAGTATATACAAATCCTCTTTTATCATTGTGGACAATGTGGGTATGGAACTTTGGTAACCATGAACCACTTTATCAAAATTTGTTTCACCACAACTAGACAAAACACAGTTCTGTAGAAGGTTGCTAACGAGTTTATTCTGCATATTTTGATACTTCGTTAAGACTTCTGATTCAGGGTAAAGAAACAAAAGTTGTTGTATGCACTGAGTTTTAAACTCCATTTGTTGTTGTAACGCATTAGTATTTGTTTCTTCTTGACTTTGCAGTCTATTTACTAAAAATCGTCGAAGATGTAATCTCACATCATCCCAGAGAGATTTCACATCCATAGTTGAAGCGTCCTCAATGGCATGAAGGGAAGATGTTAACTCAAAAGGCGTCCCACTTGGAGTACAGGGAAACGAGACACCGCACTGACTAGAGAGGTCCAGAAGGAAGTGAAGTATCATTTCTTCTTGATTTTGCTCACTCTTCAGCAAGCTTTGCTAACAAAGGTAAATCAGAGAGTATTTTAGAAATATTTTGTTAACTCTGGTTCATAAAATGAACAGCTTCATCCTAGGGTACCAATTGTTTCCAATGCCAATTATCTTAACAGCAAATAAGAGACTCAAATTGCTATATAAACAACAGAAATATCAAAGCTTGTTTTCCCACGGATTTATGTGCCAATCCCTCCCCTTGTCTACCTGCTCCAATATCGCACATTCCTCTTCCCATCTTTCTTACATTCTCAACCTCTTTTATCAATCAATTCTAACCCATAATTCAAAAGAAAACTTTGCAAAACTCATTAGCTAGGCCTTGGCAGCCTGTTTGTTGTGGTCCACACACGCACCTTTGAAAGAAGATGGTGTGAAAAATTACTCAAGATTTACAGAAATAAGGACAGGTTTTGCTCATAAAACCAAACCAGGAATTTATAAATTGAAACATTGATGCTTTCTATGTACTGGCTCAGAAGGCAAACTCCAAAAAGGACATTTTAAGGAGAAAATAATCTTCCCAGGACCCCCTCAAAAAACTAAATTTGAAAACTTGCTAAGAATTGAACAGACCTGGATCACACAGGGCAGAAGAATAAGAAGCTGTGTATCCAGGACACAGACTGATACATTAGCAATGCAGTGACCTCTAAATACATCTCAACCATATGGGATAGTGAAGAAGGAAGCCAGTTAACCACAGGAAGGTTGTTAGGAAGGAAGCAGGTGAAACCACATGGATGGATGCGCTGTTCCTACTTCATCTGATCCTGAAGAGTTCCCTCCTGGTCCAGGGCCAGGATCTGCTGCTTCAGGTTCAAGAGGCCATGCAGCAAATAGCACGTCCTCCTGTCACAGCTCGATCCTTTCTACTTGGCCCAGAATGACACAGAATTAAGCAGCACTCTGCAGCTTTCCTTATTGTCTGTGAGAAAAGTAATTCAGATGGACAAGGCATGTCCAATACAAGAGAAGAAGAAGACCACCCTAAAGTCCCACGGTCACTGGACACCAAAATCTCCCTCTTCTCTCAGAGAAAAAAAAAAACCTGCCTGTCATAAACCCATTTCCCACAACCTCAACATTTTTCCTACTGCAGGTTGGCTTTTGCCAAGTCTTAGGCCCACCTTCAACATCAAAAGCATCCTCCCAAACTCCCTAAATTCCCAATGACTTGACTTGACTTATTTGTGAATACCTGCTCTCTATTCTCCAGGTGAACTACAGCTGTCCCCATATTTCCCCATATCACAGTCACAAGAAAACTGAGTGAAACTGGTGGTTCTCTTGACTTTCTGGGTTTCAGGACCCAAGCAGCCAAGCCTTAGGTTAACCAGGATCCAGAAGCCCTCTCACTTGCTCCTCCACCTCTTATTGCTTCTCTCCAACAGAGAAAAGGTGGTGGAAATCACATAAGGGTAGTTCTCTCTACTCCTGTGCTTTATCTATGTTTCCCAGATATAGCCCATCCTATAAAGCAAAGCTGGTAAACAAACTGTCAGCACCCTTCCACTTTCAGATTTATTTAACCTAAAGTATTTGAGGTATTATTTTTTTTTCCCATTTTGAAAGTGAGATAAATAATTAACATTTGAGTCTGTTATTGCTTAAATATAATAATTTCCAATACAACTTGTTACATTTTTCTACTGTAGCAAGCTTTTATGAGCAGATAATTTATAAAAATATAAAAAGATAAAATTATGAACAAAAACTTCAGTGGGCTTTCCCCTCCCTTTGGAATAACAACATTTTTCAATATCTGAACTCCTATTCTTTGTTCTGGATGATTCAGAAATATTGCACGCTTACAGGAGAAAACATGAGTTTAACCTTCCTCTTACCCTTCACTCTGGAGCACTCCATGATGAAAAACAAAAAATAAGACCAGCACTGCAGTAGCTAATTCTGAACAAAAGATGGAGAGCATGATTGCCTCCCATAAAAGAAAGTCTTAAAAATAGCAGACTAGCTATTTGCTTCCATTTTACATCTTTATTTCAGAATGTTGCTATGAATTTTTTTTACTTACAAGCAGGAAACACAAATGGAAGAAAGAATAATAAAGGAAATTATCAGACAAATATCAACCAATAAAAGCATATGCATGTGATAGAAATATGTACTTAAAATCTTAAATCACACACATCAATATGTATATACTTAAGGCTGATTTGATTGTCATTATCTACTAATGTATTCCATAAAGTTTTGTGGCCCCAAAGAGAATGTGTCTCGATGTCTAAACTGAAACCCTAATCAGTAAGCACTGCGTTGAAGAGTCCGGTCTCCACAGGTAGAATTCTGGAGTTTAAAGTTTAATTTCTTTTATGAATAGTGCTCAAATACTATATTCTGAAATCAATAAAACAAGAGAAGCTGTCAAAACAGTAAACGTAACTGATGCCTTTGGATGATGAATCCAAAATGTCTCCCAAGCAAATCCCTACTGCTGTTTTTTAAGGTTAATCAGAAACATTTTTATTCATGAACGCAAGTAAGAATCTAAGTATTGTTTCAAGCCCTTTGCAACTTAAACTAAAGCATTAAAAATAGGGAGCTTGCAGATGCCATCTTAGACTCAATGTTACTCAGAAAAAGAGCCCCTGAAGTGAACTTTGAAGCTCTGAAAACACAGTGTCACCAAGTCTCTTTGAACATTGCCTATATTGACATAAGCTTTTCTATTTGAAAATTAATCTGTAAAAATACTTCAAAAGATGGTGCCAAAACTATTCAAGAGAAAAAGAATCAAATTAGTATCCAAAGGCTTTAGAGAAGCATGAAAAGTTCTCTTATGAGGACAGAAAGTTAGTGACAATAATATACAGAAAACATTTGACATTTGCGGTCTACCAACTGGACTACAACCTACTATAGGCTACTACCTGTCCTATCAACAAACAAATCCAGTAAGATAAAGATTTTGTTAAATAAAGATTTTGTCATTAGTTTAGCATGAAATGAATTTAAGGAAGATGTGTACATGTGTATATTCATTTTTTAAATATTTAGAATTACAAAACAGTACACAGAATGACAATATTTCACATCATTATCACTTCCAGGCTTCATGAAGAACCTGTCAGTATTTTCATGAGTTCACAAATGCATGAGAATATCATGCTAGCAATAAATCTACATATAGCACCTCAGCCAAAGCACATACAGAACTTTGCACTATTTTTTCAAGTGTTCCAGCAGCTTAAAAGATAAGCAAAATCTCTAACAAAATAAACAGACATAATAAGGGATATCAATTGTCCTAAAGCAGAAGGAAGGTTACTATTATTGCAGATGTATTATATGATACTTAATTAAAAGCCTGCTAGTGAGAAATTAAGTCAACTGAGTAATTAGTTCAATGGATGGAGACACACATTTAAGAAAGGTCAGATGGTAATAATCTCATTACTGCTGAATATTATTGAAAATAGTTTACTGCAGACCTATTTGTGCAGCTAAACATAAACCCACTCTGACTATTACTTCTTACAGATGAGTTGTCTATGCTAACACATACACACTTTTCATCTAGAGTCTCATCTACACAACAGGCTGGATTATCTAAGAAGCCATGAGGCTTGAAACAGTGATGCCCAAGTTCCGAAGTAAGGCTTCTCGCACTTTTCTGCCTGTTTAGCAGCCTGCCACAGAGCCCTTCCCAGAGCTTAACTGAACTCCACAGCCCACAACTACTGCCACGCAGTGAGTAAGCTCCTGGGAAGCTGTTTTGTATAAGATACACCCAAAGTATTTCAGAGATGATCTTTTGGTGTTTCCCAAACAAATGCCGCCACCTGGTGTTCAGGTATATGGCTTAAATAGACCTTGGAGAAGGAAGAAAGCAGGGAATGGACACAAGGAATTCATCGTAGCCATGCCCTCTTATGAGGGGCTTTAAGTAAGGACCTAACTGGACTAAGAGGAATAACAAAATATTTCATAAGCCAGTATTTTCTGGAATTCTCTCATTTTGTCTAGAACCAGTGTGGCATGATAGCAGTCCCTGACACCCTTGAGAGGGGTGATTATTAACAGCAACATTGATACCAATCACCTCTGCCAAAAGAAGAAAAAGTTACTTCTTCACCACACGAACATTAAAGACTTGGTATTTCTGGAGATGATCTCATTTGATACAGCTTAGTATCCAGTGGATTCAAGGGGGCCTGAAAGATCAACAACCACTTTGAAGAGTTAAAAAACTGAGATGTGATTTGGTGAAGCATGAGCTCTAGCCAGGAGATTGTACCAAAGGAGAAAATACTCCACAGCAGTTTTCCTCTGCAAATAAAGCCAATCTTAGCCTAAATACATTGATGCCCTACAACTACACCATGACGTGGAAGTGACAAAGAACAATCCACTGGATGTTTATTTGTTTTGACACTCATGCATATCTACATCATACAAACACACGTACACATAGCCTATATATAAACTTTCAGGCTGTCGTTTACTGAGGTATCATTTTTCACTTATCTAGCAAATTCAATTTTCCAGACTTCCATTTTCATTCAGGTTAAGGTTAACTTTTAATAAAAACTTTGGATATAAATGCCTTCTAAAATGATGGAATTTTTGGTTGAAGTGAAATTTGAGTTCTAGTTATGCGTAGTTGTACAGCTTTCTAGGACAATGGATGTAGCTCCCACATTTCTAATTAGAAAAAGCAGATAGGAAGTTAATGCTTAAATAATGTATGAAGGACAATAATCTGTATTAGATAAGTCAAATTCACACTGAAATAAGTGGAGAACAAGAAGTAACAGTAACAGCCCTGGTGTAGACAGTAACTTCAGATGTTTTTTACTGATATGTGTTTATAAAACAGTTCTAGTAGTGCTGAACATGTGGTAGAATCGTGAAAAGATTTTGTCCCAATTTTTCTCTATTTAAGGCATGATCAAAAGGGAACATAACCCCCCCACTGTGGACTTAGTACTAAGTCTTATAATAAAATTTCTGAACTATCCTCACCACAATGAAGACTGAAATGAGAAAACTAATTAACTTCAAAAAAACCCCCAAAACACCCATCATATAACTAACTTTCCCAAACATTAAACTAGTAGTAAACAATTAGTGAACAATTGTTACCAGGGTCCTAAGGAACTCCATCAGCTCTCCATGGTGTGTAGAAGAAGGTCTGAGAGAACTAAAGTTGCAGTTGTTTAGCCACTGAAGGCAGTCAGTTGTGCTTTGTAGTATTTCATCAGTACATATTTCATTTACTTCTGATTGCAGGTCTTTTAGACACTGTTCTATGCTAAAAAAAAAAACAAAAACAAAATCACAGGATTTTTTCATGACTTGCAGATAAAAGCATTTTATATATTCCATATTTTAAAAAGAAAAACTACTCCATATTAACATGACACTAGTCACTCTTCCTCCTAGATTAAATTACTCTTACAAAATCAGGCATGAATTTTCAGGATTAACATTTAAATACAGTCGAGACAGAGATAATATAAATTTCCTTAAGGTCAGACTGTACCATCCTCAGTAAGAGCAAGTCCTGTCTCACTTCTCAAACAATCCTGTACTTTTTAATAAAGCAGTCAGTGGGTAAGACATTATCTAACCTAAGATCTGGTCCTTGGTGCTTCATTATCTAAAGCAGAGAATGTAAACTGAATCAACTACCATATTCAAAGGTGAATGTGTCATTTTGCTCCTTTAGTGATCAGCAGTTGTTTTATAATACATAACATATATTAACGACTTCTTAAAAACCCACTGACATCACAGAAAAATGCTGAAAAGAATTTTAGAGTCAGTTGTGCTGAGAAAGCAGATCTTCTCTTTCTTGTTTTTGTCATTAAAATATTTCAAAGAAAACAGAGTTTGTTTTCAAGGAGCTGATCCACTCCTTAGCGTTCATCTAGAATCACAATCCTGTTTATGAAATCAGATGTGGCTTGTTATTACAGGGATTTTATTTGCAAAAAATCAGAATAACAACTGGATATCCAAAATTATTTTATTTCTATTTGTATGGACACTTACATGAAAACAAAAAAAAAAAAAGAGAAAAATCCAGAAACAATTTAACTCTATGTCTTTTCCTACAAAAACACTTTTCCACTATTTCAGAACTACTTTTTTTAAAAAAGCAATGCTTAATATTTTATAAGTTTCAGTTAGAAAAGTAGCGTTGACTAGATATAGGCAGATCTAGGTTTAATACAAAGAGAGCCAACAATAAGACTGATGCCAGTTTTGATTTATTGAAGTGCAAAGTGATCCTCACTGCAATTTGAATTTTATTTTTGAGTATACTAATTATTCCACTTATGTTCTTACAGCTGATAAGGGATGCAAGGTTTAACACAAATTAAAATTTAGTTCTTTCTTTCTCTGTAGAGTTACAGGATTAGATGAGACTCAGCTCTTCACAGTATTTCAGTGTCAGATACTTTTGATCGTATTACTTTCTATTTTCCTGACATCAACCAAACAACACACTTGCCTATTATACTGCCAATTGCCTCTCTATTTTATAGACATGAAGTATAACCATTTTTCTTTAGCTGCTCTCTAACATTTTCAAACTTGACTAGTTTTGGCAAAAGAAGACAAGAGAAGAAGATTAGAAAAGAGTACAGGCAGAGGAGGAAAGGAGAACAAGAGGAGAGGGAAGAAAAGAAACTGGGAAACAAATAAAATCTTTAAGTGTATTATAAGCTGTGACGAAAATACAAAAGTAAAGACCTCCAGTTTTCATAAAAATATGGAAAACCAAATTTTTTTAAATTAGTAACCATGAGTAAAGTTTTTAACTGTTTTCTGCATAACTGTGTGGAAGATTCATTTTCCACAAAATGCCATCTTTTTGGAGGAAAGTATTTTTATTAAAAATATAATCTACTTTGAATATCAAATTAAATAAATAAACTTAAACACTATTAACCCATATCAATTTGTAACAAGAAATCACTGATGAAAGACTGTATCACCCACTGACTGCATTTGTCATTTAATTCTGCCTGCAGTACTGTTTTCAGGACGTGGAAGAAGCATTTATTTGATTTTCTACTGGATTTTCTCTTTTATTGAGTAATTTGCATTTTATTCTTTTACAGATGTTATGCAATGTACCTTAAATTCCTATGAGCTGTCTCATTCTGATCAACAGCAATAAAGTAAATCAGTGTCATCCATACCTTTGGGAACTGAGTCTGTTAGTTTGAATTGACATTTAAAAAAAACAGTGGAAAAAAAAAAGTAACTGATCACACTAAATTAAGTTCAGAGATAAACAGTAGTTGCGTTTTCCTTTTATTTTTAAGTTACCTAAAACAAGCACATAAGAGAGAAGCATATTTTTTCTGATAATGCCATCAAGACTTATCATCTGTGATAGGTTTTGCTTTGTGCCTTTTATTTCTTTAAAATACAGTACTAAATAATAACAATGTGAATATGAAAACTGCATCAACCACAATTATAGAATGCAAGGACGATCATAAGAATGTAAGTACAGAATTGTGATGTTTTGAGTGTCAGGAAATATAACACATAAATTGTTTCCAAAACTATGACTATACAGCTCCTAAAAAAAATTAATCAGAATACACAGATCATTTTGAACAGCTTATTTTTCCATATTTAATTGTATTTATTGAATCATAGAATCATAGAATTGTCCAGGCCAGAAGGGATCTCCAAAGGTCATCTAGTCCGACCTCCCCGCAGTCAGCAGGGACACCCCCAACTAGACCAGGTTGCCCAGGGCCTCATCGAGCCTCACCTTGAATATCTCCAGGGAAGGGGCCTCAACCACCTCCCTGGGCAACCTGTTCCAGAGCTCCACCACCCTCACAGTGAAGAACCTTCTCCTAATCTCCAACCTAAACCTGCTCCCCTCTAGCTTAAAGCCCCTCTCCCTGTCACTACAGGCCTTTGTAAACAGGCTCTCCCCAGCCTTCCTGTAGGCTCCCTTCAGGTACTGGAAGGCCGCTATGAGGTCTCCCCGGAGCTGAACAACCCCAGCTCCCTCAGCCTGTCCTTCTTACATCGAGGGCTCCAGACCTGCCCACAATACTCCAGGTGAGGTCTCACCAGAGCAGAGTAAAGCGGAAGAATCACCTCTCTGGACCTGCTGGCAACGCATCTTTTGATGCAGCCCAGGATGGGATTGGCCTTCTGGGCTGCAAGTGCCCACTGCCTGCTCATGTCCAGCTTCTCGTCCACCAGCACCCCTTTCCTCAGAGGGAAATTGAGAATTATGGGTATATTTGTTTTATGCTTAAAAGAAGTGAGGTAAACCATTCAAAGTCTATCTACTCTGTCAAATCGAAGTCACCACATTTTACAGCAGCCTTATCTTCAGAAACCAAATTCACTACTACAACTAATGCTAAAATTTATAATTTTTTTAAAAACTTATGAATACATGGGTGGCCTGTAAAACACTATAAAATTGATGCGAAAGTCTTCAGACTTTCCTGAGCATGACTGAGCTCAAAATGAAGTGCACCGAAACAAGTATCTTCCCATCATCAAAGGACCTCACCAGGAGCAAAAAGGACCTCCATGAAAAAAATCACCCTCTGCCTGTGGCCCACTCAGGTTCCTGATGGGATAGTCCAGCCATGAATACCAATTCTAAACTTGACAAAACATTGGCATGTTATCTTTTTAATTTGTGAAACCTGTCCTGAGGACTATGGAACTGAATGCCTTATTCATACACCTTGGCTCCCGGACACTGTGGTGTGCCAATGTGCCTCCTTCAGCACTGTGCGTTGTCAAAGGCACCACTGCCGTTAGTTTGTGCCAATATGCTTAAATTGGGAACCGACTGCTACGCTCATCTTTGACATGGGAATCTGTGTGCAAGCCAATAAACCACAAGCTATGAACCGGCTACAGCCTTCTCGAGACCAGATATTTTGGTAATTTGTCCCAACACAGATAAGGGGATTAGATGGATCTATTTCAGTGGCCCTCCCTGTAGGCACAAATCATGATATGTCTGTTCATTTTATTTAATCCTTTTATTCCAATAAAGTAAACATTGAATTAGGAATAACACTGTTTTTCATTGAATAAAAATATTTTCTTCTGTAAAGAAGAAAGTAAAACATACTGTAGGTAGACACGGTCTCAAAAACATTGCTATTTCATTTAAGATTTTTGTCAACGCTTAGTATCACATAAACATGGTTAATTATAGATACTTATTCCTTTACATGAATTTCATCATTAACTGAAATATTTAGGAACCATATTTTTCAGTTACCACTGAAAAAAAAACATTTTTAGTGTATTATCTGAGTTTAGAAAGCAATCGTTTTAAAGAAAAGACTTCTGCCAAATAGGATTAAAACTTTTCTCACTAGCTAGCATTTAAAGCTATAATTTCACATCAGTGTAGGGAGAATGAGACTTTGATTTCCTTTTTTAGAAAGGAAATTTGCTGAAGTTTTAAAAACTGTAAACAAAATATACCATTTTGATGTGAAAGATGTGCTTAATGTATTTAATGAATTTTTTTCTTAAAAGTACAATTACAAGAAGCCACATAAAGTGCTAAATTCCTTTTTTCCCCCCAAACAATCCTTTTTCATTAAGGTTTAACTGCAAATATATTTTAGTAAGTCCAGTGCAGGAAATAAGTTCCTTTTTTTTAAACAAATTGAGGCATCAACCCAGATGATGTCAACTAATGCTATATACCATGAGAGTGTAAACGGTCTTAAAATCATGTGCAGTCAATGCAAAAATACAATCCTGCAACCCTGTCTAAATCAGGAATACAAGACCTGGAGCACAACAGGGAAATCAGATGTAATTCAGCACTTAATACTTTTCCCCTATTTACTAAGTTAACTGGTTCTGTGCTCCATATCTATGTTTTCTGAAACATCCTCTGAAACTCTAAATTTTTATGACAAAGTGAGGCATAAAATTAAGTGTTAGGTGATCAGGTACCGATGTTGAGACACTGCTGAACCTAACCAGAAGGTTCTTAATTCTTCTGTTGGATATTAGCCTGCTGGTACTACATTAAATAGCTGTTCCTGGTCAGATGGAAGGTCCCCATGTCTCTGACTGTGGTCATTAGGAGATGCCAAAAACATTTAAAAAAAAAAAAAAAGTTAAGATTTCTCAGAATATTTTCATTGTCTGCAGCACTTCATGACCCAAGTACTCAAATAAGGCAGTGTCCTAGTATTTAACATCCCTCAGCTTTTTCTTCCAGAGATAATTCCACTTTTCTTTGAACCTGTGGAACTGTTTAGACATAAACAGAAAAAAAATTAGTCACCGGACTACTAAACAAGGAGCGGAATATAAAAGCTGAAAGAAATAATTAACTGTTCTCTGTAACAAAGAAATCTGATAGTTATGCTCATATGGATTTTTGTAAAATCGACTGAATTTTCAAGAAAGAATTCTTTAGTCCCACACAAAGAGCATCTTGAGCCTTTGTGGGCACGTTAACGCTTGTGGTTAGTACCACTGGTATACCCTTACACCAGTGAAAATTATTTCATTGAAATACCTTCTCCTTTTTAGGTAAGGGTGGGTTGGTTGGTTGGTGTGGTTTCTTTTTACACACTAAGCAAAGTTCTGTTGTTTTATCTGTATCCACACTGGAGTGCTTTTCTGGAGTAGCATGTCAATACCATTTGGTAAGTATTCCCACTGTAAAGAGACAGTCTCGATTTGAGAACTCCTCGGTACTCTTATTTATGAAGTTAATGACAGGTTTTAGGAATAACCTAATCATGTGGAGACACTGTTTTTTAAGTGACTGCATCCATGGACAAACAGTGACAAACCAGGTACTGTAACGGAACTGATAGTGTAAGCACTGTCACACTGACACAACATTATTTTGCAAAGCAGAGTATCAAAATGAGGGTTGCTGTCTCCATGTGTCATTTTCCATTGCCTAAGATTACCATAAGTAAGTTGAAAGATGATCTCCTAACTCCTTTCAATTTCTAACAAGCACTGTTTCAATTTATTTCATATAGCATATGGAACAGCTATAAAATGGCAATGAGATTGGTTAAATTAAACTGCTAAGCTATAAAGTGAAATTATCTTTAAACCTCATGTTACTTATGCTTAAGATCCTCATATTCATGGAGATCTGTTTTTAGAATCAGAGTTTACATGTCTTTTAATAATAACAGACTGTTTCAAAAGAAATTAAATAATTGTTTCTACTGTTTTTTGAAGACAGAAGCACTAATATAATATTACTTTGTTATTACCCCGTACATTCTTTAAAAAGCTTGAGTGTTAAAGGTACAGGACATTTTAAACAAAATCCGCCATCTCATTTGGAAACCCGTGTGTCAGAGGACCTGCTGTACACTTCAAGTAGTAAGAAATCTTTGAGAGAGACTTTTACCAGAATAATTCCCAAAGGCATTTTCCTTGCTACACTGTCTCCCACGTGGAAACAAACATTTTCTTTTATTTCATGAAAGCTAACCTGCCAAAAAGGACATATTAATTAAATTCCCCATGATCTACCCACAATTTCATGAGGTCATTGCTGATACCTCACCACTACTGTGTGTTAATAAACAGCAATTTAACCATAAATATATATAATTGATTTCATAGTAACTTTTAAATTGCTAGATACAATCCATAAAGATTCATGCAAAGAATGTTTTGATATCTTTTTCTTGAAAAGAAACGAGAAGTTTTACCAAAAGTGGCTATTTATCATCTTGTTATCATCTTTACACTCTTTACAAGGGTGACCTCAACAGCAGAGGAGAAAGCTAGAAAGTAAAGCTGCTGCTGCTAATAATATAGGTTACCACCTCATATTTGGGTGTATGTTAACTTTTCTGACATACTTTGACTATATTATTCTCTTATTCATATTTTGTATATAAGTTCTATTCAAAATAAGACCAATAAAAACAAAGTTAAACATTATTTTGTAAGCAGCAATATGAAACTGATAGAGAGATTAACTACAAAAACTTCATCTCTTTAGAAAGATACTGTGAAGGCAAATATGTACTGACACTTGTTTTTAAAATCAGCAATTATTTTAAGTGCGAGTCTGAAAGTTACAGGCTTATAAAGCTGAAAGACTTGAAAAAATTTACTTCCTCAAATTCCTCGTATGGCAATCTTGGACCTTAGGATGTAAAACAAAAATGCAGCCCCTGCTTCAAGGAGTTTGTAAGTCTCTGATTTAGCTACTTACAAAACATATCCACCAAAACTATAAAATAACTCTACCATTGAAACCAGAAAGAAATAGACTAGTGACGACTGCACCTCAGCAAGAGAAACTTCTTCAACAGCATAACCATATCAGAACCGTCAGTTCTATCTGAAGCACTGCCTACCTTTAATTTATGATCTTGTTTTAAAGACTTGAGATATTTCAGTCCACAAGACCTAAACTTTGCCCTGATAAGCTATTTCAAAAGAGTGGCAGCAAAACATTGGAGTCTTTCAACTCCATGGACCGACACTGAAAACACGATAGTGAGAAAAAACAGCTAAAAAAGCACTGTCTCATGTATTCTCTTATGAAATGCCTTGGGAAATTTCGCAGTGCAAAGATCTCATTACAGCTTCTGTAGATGCACATGACCGCTAAATAGCTACCAAAAATACTGACACAATTGCAATGACTATAGACTGGAGTTAAGAAACTGTGTCTCTATTAAAATAGCCTGTCTCTATTAAAATAGCCGATCTCTGGCAAACTGTGCTGTTCGGCTAGCAAGGTGATGAGAAACAACCCTCCTGAACTCAGTGATCATGCACAAAGACAACACAGGCTGAATAGGAACAAAACGACATTCCTTTCTCAGTTTAATTACTCATTCCTAGCTACTACTCCGAGGCAGTGGGTAGACAGATATTATTTTGACAAAGATTTTAGTAACATTATTCCAGTATCTTTACAGGTACTAAATTATCAACTAAATACTACAGTAATGCACCTGTACAGGAGGCAGGTTACATTCACACAGAACAGTCAAATTATTTTTGTGAGCTGTGATAAATATTAGGTACAAGTAAAACTGATAAAATTATCAGTTTTATTCCTCTACTTTTAGCCAAATTCTCCCAAATATTCAACCACTATTAGGATTTTGGATGGAGGTTCCAAAATTTTGCTAGTTCTTTTGAATAGCAGGAAAGTGAGGTGTAACTGCTTCCTGAAAATTCCAGAGAGGAATAAGCCAAGATTTTCCTCAAAATAAAAGAAAGACAACTCTTGCAGCACATCTCAGTTTAAAAATACATTTCTGTGCAAATGATGCAAAAGTAATGAACAACAACTGGAAAATGTCAAACTAACATACTTATTGAGGTAGTTTTCAGACAGTCCTATTATTCACAAGTTAAGGATCTTGTTAGTTCCTCAAATAATGACAACAATTTATACTGAACAGTGACAGGACAAGATGCAATGTTATATGCACTAACTAGTATTGACCTCACTGGACTTACTCGAGTCCTTCAATAAAGACGTTCATCAAAATTCCAAATGACTGAATTACTGTTAATTAGACAGAGGGTCAGGTTGAAGTTCATCAGATTGAAGTCAAATTAAGCCTTTGTGAAAAGCCTCACAAGATATAGTCTCCAGTGTACTGTGGAGATACAATTATTAATAAATAATTTTGTTGAATCATGAGCAACTGTTCTGTTGAAGAAGACCTAGAATACTTCACACTGGCCTACAGTCTCATAGAATCTATTGTCACTTAATCACCACTAAAGGACAGCCAATCACTCACTGAAGAAAGCACTGAATACACACACAAAAATCAACCGCTGAAGAGATTTCATGCTTATAACCACTTTCAAGTTACGTGTGATAAGCTTGGTTTCAAGCTCCATACCTGATTTTCTGCTTAGAAGTATTAAATACCAGCTGAAAGTTTAGTTCTACGGATTGCTCAAAAATTAACTCTTACTAATTCTTAATCCTCCAATTAGGAAAAAAAATCCAAAAGGCTCACTTTTGATTAACAGTAAAAGTCAAAGCAAACGTGAGGGGAAAGACTGAAGACAAATGGCCATCCTGATGAAATTAAGAATACAACTTCATGCCTTAGAATAATCCAAGACCGTCACTGCACATAAAACTGGCCAACAATGACAGTAGTTTTGAGATCTTGTACTCACCTGCTTCGATAAACTGCTGTGAAAATGAAGTTAACATTCAAGTGTAATAAGAGGTCTGTTATATAATAGTGAATGAATGAACCACTTACTCCCTTAAAACTTACAAATAAAACAATTTCGCACAGATGGCCTTTTTTTTTTTTTGTTATAGCACCAAATAGAATTGGTACAATACAAAAATACTGAAGGTAATTCAACTACTGGAAAGCATATCTGATTTGTCGTGCCACACAATTTTATAAAAGCTATTCAGTTGGAAGGCAATAAATGAGCATTCAAGTGATTTACACACTTTTGGATCATAATTTTTTACACAATGTTTTATTTTTAAAAATATATATATGCTGTATACTATTATGTTTATTCTCTGTGGTATAATAAAATCATAAATCTATCTGATGAAAAATGGATTGTATTCCAATTGTATCACTGTAGCACATAGAGCTGCTCTTATCATACCACTTACAAAGATCAATGGTAACTTGAAAATGATTTCATTCCATGCTACCTCTAATATATTAGCAATAAAAGGACTCTTTTTAATTTAAAAGTCACATCAGCTGCTGTCCATCTTCTTTTAAAATCCCCTCCATTTCTGAAACTGACATATTACAGGAGCACAATATCACCTGGTAACTACAGGGCTACTTTCTGATTTTCCTTGTGAAAATTAGTTTAAAAACTAGCTCACGTGTCAATTCAGCAGAAATACAAAGCTTTTCCTGACATGCATTGTTGTGTACCACACCCCAATCCTGTGGTTTTGTTAATGTAAAATGTAACATAAAACGTTAACTGATATAAATTACCATTAAAAGCAACAAACAGCTGGCCTGCTTTACCACCACCAAAAGTTTTCTAAAGCAGCAGCACACATTTTACATGCAATAAAAACAAAGAGAGTGGTAAAGCTTGCCTCTTCCAAAGGCTCATCTTGAAAATAATCTTTCTAAGCCTCAGACTGGCTCTGCATAATGACGACAAACTCACTTTTATTTGGTAGCTGCTGAAGAGGTGACAACCCCCGCCAAAACCCTGATGCTGTTTCTTCCTGGATATACAAGGCCATAGCAACTCAAAACTTCCGTACCTTTAACTGTGTCATGACTTCAACTAAACTCTAAATAAGTATATACATTTCACTGATGTCATCAGCTGGAAAAACATAATACGAAATTATACGATCCAGTGGTCCATAATAGCGTATTTCCCAGATCTTCACTACAATTGCTACCCTGGGATTATTGTTATCGCAACCACAATATAAACACTGAATTTTAAAATAAAAATGTTCAAAATGTGAAATAAGAGTAATAAAATTAAAAAGTCTTGAAAAATCTCTCAGCCTGGCATAAGAAATATAACAATAACTCAGTAACTCAACAATGACCTAAATCAGTTTTCACTCCTCCAGTGAGATACAGCAATGGCTTATCTCCATTCTTCAGGAAGCTGTTTGGGAGCAGACAAAGACCTCTCACAAATGTGGGCTTCATTAAAATTACAGCATCTTAAAACAGACGCCATAAAGGGCACTCTTTGAAATCATGCAAGTATATAACATGCACTGTTATCCAAAGGCAAGCATTTCCAAAATTCAATACAATATTATGCTATTTGTTGTATCTCTGTATGTATGCTTATATTTTTAAAGGGGCAACTAGTTTATTCACTTACGAGAGTCTTTCACAGACTGAAGTATTTTAAAGGTGCTAGGGAGTTTAGCCACAAAACATTTTTGAAATAAGGCACAAAACTTTGAGCTGATTTTTTTGTAGTCATACAAAAAAATCTGAATCAAAAAGAACTCTTTCAGTACTCCGTTGCTTCCATAGCGTTATTTTTTGGAAACCAGTATGTTACAAAGAAGTGGACAATGAAATATACTGGAAACAAAATTCTAGCTAGAAAATCTTGTATTGCAGCGTATCAGTTTTAACTGAAATAGGTAAAATAATGGGTTATATAAAAAAGATTACATATATTACTTACTTCCTTTTTCTACTTCTGTTTGAAATGCTTAAAGAATATACTGAATTCAAATTTTGCTTTTTGTATAATTCTGTGGCTCTTTTAATAAATAAAAATTCTGTCTCATAGATGTAGGAAATACAACTGTCATGGGAATACCTGTTTTCTTCCTCCACTATCACACCTACTGCAGTAATTCCTAAGATCAAGATGATTGAACTGTTAAAAATACTGTACAGAGAAAGACTATAGCACCACAAACATATGGCATTATGGATTTGTTAAATACTCAAGTGGTTAAGTTAAATTACTACTGAAGTAATTATCAGAATTTTAACCTACAACTAGACAAGAAGGAAAAGAAAAGCTGCATTTCCTAAACGTAAGGATTGTCACCAATATTTTGGATACAAATAAAGTACTCTTTACCTAGAAGAGTTCTTCTTTATTTTTTCATCAAGATCGCTAAGCACTTGTTGAAACTCCAGTTCTCCAGGAAGGACACTTAACAAACAGTCTAAATTGGAAGAATCAAGTGAATACTCTCCTCCCCATTCCATTTTCAGAAACTGTAAAACAGATACAGAAAAGTGGTTAAATGATAGAAAAACTCTGAGAAGAAGTATGAAAATATACAACACTTTCTTCCTTGGAAATACTCAGATTAATAAGGGAAGCATTTATGTAGGGAACTGCAAAATCGGTGTTGTAATGTAAATCTTATGCACCCTTCTGAGCGGAGTGCTACAGAGAGGGCACCTGTAAAATACAAGCAGAGATAAATTTCATAATATCTTGCTCTTTTTTTGGTTTAAAATACCCAGTTCTTTTATCTTAGTCAGAGTAGTAGCTTTCTTAATAATTATTATTATTTTTAAGATTTAGAAAGAAAAGCCTCTCTATTATAACTGGAAACTACAAAAGTAAATACATGAGAGGTTAAACATATTCTCTGTGTGCTTATCATTTCTATCCAAGGAGTAACTGCTTTCTGGAAATTAAGCACATCATTGCAAATAACTAGAACATAAAAATCCCGACCAAAACGTTATAAGGTACCAGAAAACAAGAGTCATATTGCTTTGTACACATTTTACTTAACAAATACTTTGCCAAAACACAGGTCAGATCCACTGGTCTACTCAAGCTAAGACACTAAATCCCAGGAGTCTTTATATTGGAAGGAGAGCATTAGTGGAATTGGTTTTTTTGTATTCTCTTTTTTGGGAAATAATGACATTGATTTTACAACCAGTGATGACTTGCTACTGAAACTAAAGAAAAAATTACATAAAAAGTGGAAACTTCTAAATAACCAGTATATTTCACATCAACTATTTAATGATAGTATTCATATTGCAGTAGTAACATGAGGAACAAACATAACCATTCAGATGCACACAATATTTGGACAACAAAACATACTGAATTAATAAATACACTATTTTTCTTGCAAGCAATACTCTTTTATGAAGCAGTTACAGCGTTGGTTGAAAATTTACCTAGAGGCACTACTAGAAAAATAGATTGTGAGCTTTTCTAACTGAGCAGTGTAAAAGAGACATATTCCAAAAGAACGCCAGATTAAGATGTGAAGTCAAGATGACAGTTTTTGGTCAAACATGAGTGTAGACCTACAAGTAGCAGAACTGTGAACTTCTTCAGCAGAAATTACACTAGTGATTCTGGTTTTCTCATTTCAAAACAAAGTTAGAATAAACATGAAGGTCATTACAAGCCTAGTGTCTTGCGTATCGCAATTAACAGTACAATACTATGAAATATTTCCTGGATATATTATTTCCTTAAATTCTCAGAAGCTACATAATACTCCTTTGCAAATAGCAACTCCAAGACTTTCAACATTTTGGAATGTACCGGAAACTCAGCCACCCTTGTGGTTAAAAACTTTTGATGTAAACAAAATACATCACATAACACGTTGAGGGAAGAACAGTCTTTGAATGTAAGACTTAAAGTATCTTAACAGATGTTACTGCAATTAAAGACACTGTAATTAAAAGCTGAAGTTAAAAAGCGTTCTCCCAAATGCTGAAATGCTTGTCAGTTGCTCTGGCAAAAAACAGCAGGCCAACTGGGAAGGTTCTGCAACCAATGGAAAACCATTAAACAGCACTGTATAGAATTGAGAGAAATGGAATACTGAAAATGTATCATTCACTCATGTATGATATCACTTACATGCAGACATGGTCACAGAAATCCATTCCCTTTCATCTTCAGAAATATCTCAGAGTTTATATAGAATATGAGGCTAACTCCTTTCAATACCTATAACTCAAACCCATCTTTTATTCAACTATGCTTGCAGAACAGTCAGTGATTGGAGCAAAATGTACTGTATAATAGATACATGTAATACAAAAATAATAACAACTTGGAATGACTCAGAGTTTTCATAGAACAGCTGCACAATCAAAATTGTATATTTATATTTATTCCTAACTCTTTTCCTTACAGGATAGCCAAAAGAAGCTTGTGTTCCTCAGAAAAATATCAGTGTAGTTTACAGACCATTTACTGTTTGAAAAATTCATCATATGAAAAAACTCGCCTTGTAAACATGACAGCCCAGTTTTCACGTATGCATTCCTGTAAGACTTCTATGTCATACTTCTTTAGTTCACTTGTCAAAACAAGGTAATTATTCCTTTCAGTCTTGGTTTATGGGGGAAAATGCAATATTTGATTATTCAGTTCTCAAATATTGTTTTAAATGGTCAATAGTAATTTCTTCCTACGAACATTGAAGCATTTCTCTAATACAAGACTATCGTATGAAGAAGCAAAACACAAATATGTTTCAGAAGGAAAAACTAAGTACATTGAGATATAAATTAACTCAAACTGAGCAGAAATTCTATTGGTAATTAGTGTAATGTGTGTCAGGGCCCAGGGTGCACTAACCAGGCTGTACTGCCTGATGACCTGGACTGGCAGCAGAACTGGACGATCACTCTGGTGCCTCGGAGGCACCAGAGGCACCATCCTCTGGAGCAGGAGGATGGTCATCAGCTGGCGAGGTCCCTCCCTGCCACTTGGGTCACCCCCCTTCTCTCCTGGCCCTCAAAGAGCATCCTGTCACCACTGCTCCCTGACAGCCAGTGTGAAACAGCCCTCCTCCAACAGCAGAAAAACAATTTTTGTTAAGAAACAAATCCATTTCTTAAAATTTGTGTAATTTGCAATAACATGGAGGAAGAACTCTGTTTTGAAACTCCAAACACTTTCAAAGTGTTTTAGACAGTAATAACCCATTTCTTCAGCAAAGGAGATTAATCTAACACTTGTTATTATGCTACATAAAAAGTATCATCCCATCATATTTCTATTTACTATTACAGTGAAATATTGTATGTTTTGAGACAAATGATCCTAAAGAACCTGCTTCAGATGCAACTCAGTGCATCCCTGTCTGTAAGAGGTCTAGTTGTTTTCAAAACATATTGTAGGACCATTCATTGCCATTTAAGTGATGGAGCTGTCAATCTTTTTGGTAGGTACTCAAGAAACTTAACCTATGTACAATGTTGCTTAAAAAGACATATTATTCAAGTCTCTTATTTTAATCCACGGTATCAATGCAATTTAACTTCACTGCAACAATTTCCCACTTCTAACAAGCTTGACGTGAAGAACCAATTTTTATTGAAAACTATTAGGCCTATTTGAAAAAATATTATGGAACATTCAAGTTGATACAACAGATACTCCATCCTTTGTCAATTCATATACTGTTTACCATCAAAGAGCATTGTTTCTTTTTTCTTATTTTTTTTAGTGTTTTCTTTTTCAATGTCAATCAAAACGAAGCAATCTTATCATAGGAGTCCTACACAAAATGATACTTAGTTCAAATTGAGTGTTTCTTCATTCTGATACAGCAATTCAATAGATATCATTTTAAAAACCTTCCACTACGAACTCACATGTGAAATCCCACAGCATTTCTAAGATTAGTTTGTAATGTTTATATTTACTGTAACAAGCGTTTATTCTCAGACATATAGTTTGTAAAAGTTATGTGGGCCTACACCAGATTTTTGTATGAGCATTTTTGTTGAATTTATGTACAATATACCTCTTATATGTATAAATCAGAATATTTAACTATAGATTCATAGTCTAACATACTGTAGATACGCAGCTAACAGACAACTCCCACTTTGTGACACAGACACTCTTCTTTTTAAATATAAATTATGAGTCCTTCATTACAATAGGTGAAACATCACTAGGTCATGTTTACAGCATACAAATCCATTCCACCATTTTTAGAAACTCTGTAAATGTTGATAGACTTATTTATTGATAAATACTTAGTACCATTACTCCTTTATTTCCCAATGGCACTTCAGTCACTTAAGATTCTTGTTTTGACTTCAGAGGGTTTCAGATATCACAGGATGGCATCAACCATGGAGAATGGCTGGCACATTTTGTATTATATTTAGACAGAACACCTTGGCAGGGGAGAAAAAGCATAAGTACAGTTTCAAATCTCACTTTGCCTGGACTTTCCTCTGAACCAATTGCTAAAGTCTAATGGAAAATTAATTAGCTGGGCTGTCAGGCCCTTTGGAAAAAAGTATGTATGCATTCAAGAAAATCATAGAGCTAAAGCAGAAGTTTAAAGTTAGACTTTATGGCTTCTCATAATGTTTGACCACACTTTATTGAACTTCCAACTGCACTTCAAATGTTCATGGGTTTTCAAATGCTCTGTTGCACATTTATGCAAGCTCTAAGTAAACTAAGAAGCCTTAGGCAGGATACCACTTTATACAATGCAGATCCAAAGAGATCTGTCTTTGAGCTCTATAGCACCTACTTGAGCAAATTATATAGTAGGTTGCCAGAAAAAAAGACAAAACAATTAAGGTTTCAGTAAAATCCAGAGGTAGGCTTTTATACACACACTACTCTGTATGAAATAATCTACAGAAGTAATGTAAACAGAATCTGCTACTTAAGCACTGGCAGATATTTAATGCAACCAACCATTTATGGGGTGTCACATTAGGTAAATGATCTATACTTGGGTAGAAAGTCTTAATTCCTAGTATGTCTGACCTGTTAAGGCCAGAATATGAGGCACTATATAACATATCTATACCACAAGACTGAAAGTTAACAATTAATAATCTTAATTAAAGGAACCCAAATAATTTTAACATAAATGGTTTGACAAAGAGAATTAAATACAAAGTTTGTGTCTAATAGCTGAAGAATAAAATCAAAAAATCCTTCAATGTCATTATGATAATTTAGCTTCATAATTTGTTACAGAATAAATGTTTTGATTATATCATAATTTCTGTTATTCACCACAACCCGCACATGTGTAAACAAACCCCTTTAGTGGATAAAAAAACCAGCAGGCTGATATTGTTTAAATCACTAATTTCAAAACTAAGATTTGTATAAACCAAATCACATTCAATTCCACAACTCAGTCTTTAAAAAGTCATTCAAGAGTTAAAGAACCCATGACCTGTCATTAATTTCCTTCAGTTAATGCCAATGTACAATTTTAGCTCCTGTGTAATGAGACACATATCCAAACACTTCAAATATTACCATTAGTATATTTCAAGGTAACTTTTAAGTAATTATTTATATTTTGAATTGAAACAATAACTTGTACCTATGAGATATTTAAAAACTATTACCTAATACATTTATTCATTTAGCAACATTTTTTTCCACATATAATATTCCAAACTTCAGCAGAAAATGCTTTGTCTAAGTGCAATCCAAGTACCACAGCAATCAAATTTTCTGGTCTGTTACTTTACAGCCAATCTAAATATTTGAAAACTTACTTTAACATTATATGAGATTTACCCCAAGAGCTCTCGTTCCACCCATATCCAGGACAATAAAAGAAAATTATTACCATTTGCACTATTTTAAAGACAGGATGTCAGTGTACCCGTGATTTGAAAACAGGGATATTTCAAACTGCAGCACTATATGCACAGAGAGCTCGCCAAACCATTGAAGCTTTTTTTCTGATGCTGCTTCTTATCTTACAGGAGATATCTCTTTATTGCCCTAGCATCCTTGTAAAACTAAAAGGGGATGGGAGAATTGACAAGATTTTTCATCACTCAGCTTACACTTTCAAACCATCATCTTAACAATGATTTCCTTTATCTATCTTTAGTTGCACAACTGCTCCCAGCCGCTTTACAGCACAGAAGATGTCATCTGCAATCACACAGCAGGCAGCAACAGAGATGGCAATGGCTCGAGATAATACTATTCAATGTGAAATTCCTACTGTTCTGGACTCCTTATCGCCTGAATATTTAAAGTTTATTTGGAAACCACACAGAGCTTACACAAGAAATACATTTAAAAATTATAATTTCTCGAGCTCTGCTCTGACACAGCCAAAGCTTCTTACCCAATTTTCTGTGGTAAAAATCCTTTAAAATTTGTATCACTGTTTAAAATAAAGATTGGTAAAAGAAAAGGAAGAAATTAAAAATTTTGTCTATAAAAGAACATGACCCATTTTTAGTTCTGCTAATAGGCTGATATCGAAAATCTCTCTTTTAATTTTGCAATAATTTTTATATTCACCGATTTCCCACACTTTGCTGAAGCATACACAGCTTTTACAAAAAGAATACCATGCAGCTCTATTGAAAAAAAAAACATTTAATGCATACAAAAAATAGTCTTCATGAGGATAGTATTTAAAAAATATTTTGAATGCCACAAGTAACTTCGAAACAAGTTTTATGAGAAACATCTTGTAATGTCCCCCCTGCAGACTTTCCATATTTGCTGTTGTCACAAACTTATATTTAAATCTTAATTTTATATTCATCAGTTATTATTCACCACATACATAACACATTTTCCTTTATGTATTTCAAAGAGAGATTCTCAATTATTTGTAATTAAATTTGTAACTGTATTGAACACAGTTTTTCTCCCAAATTCTGCCGTTATAAGACACAGCAAATAAAAAGACTGGGAATAAGATATAACCCACAGTGGGACTGAAGAAACGCAGACCTCACTATGGATGAAACAGAAAGCTGTGCCTTCTACCTAAAGCTGTAATATCAGAATGTAGTTCCCTGATCTAAGGCAGCTGTATCAGCCATTGAATCATCGATATTGTCTAAAGCCTTGAAAAAGGACTGGATATGCAGTTGTCTTAGAAATCTTCCTATACTAATGCACATTTCTGACAAATAGCATACACTATTATTTTTAATCTCTGTGGGCTTTTCAAACTATATTGCTTAGTCCTGTTTTCCAGGCATATGTACATGTGAGAATTTAAAACTAAGATCCATGAGTTCTCCCTGCTGCTTCTCCCCCATCCTTTGAGTCACACAAAATGTTGAGAATATAAAGCAAAAGAATCAGCACCGCTTTTTTAGATTTCCTGCTATTTGGGACTGGTAAGAGATGTTCAAAGACAAGGAGAGAATTCTCATTTACATGAACTTAATCAAACACTATTGGTCAAAGGCAGTGACTTCAAAAGAGGAACATGCCATCTGGAGTTGCAAGGAAACTCCTGAGGAGTTATGTCAGAAGAAAGGAATAAAGCATAACATGATTTCATAACCTTCAGAGGAGAAGAAATGGCCATTTTCTGAGTACCTCTTCAGTGAAACAGTCCTATATCATCTTTGTCTCTCAGCGAGTAACCCCGTAGCTGGAATCCGACAATGTACAACATCCAAGATTCTACATTTATAAACAAGCCATTCTTATAGAAGTACACAAACATTAAGCATGCCACCTGTGAAAAGTCAGTGGCTTTCCCTGCCTTCTTATTAGTCTTTACAGTGACCAAAACTGTAAGTGTGAAAACAAGAGTTTGTACATAAGTGTGCCTTTTTTCTTTTTTTTTT
>JAHREE010000492.1:476429-502022 GCA_033628505.1 Tringa tobata
GAGCCTTCTCTTCTCCAGGCTGAACCCCTCAACTCTCTCAGCCCCCCCTCCCAGCAGAGGGGCTCCAGCCCTCCCAGCATCTTCGATCATCTTCATGGCCTTCTCTGGACTTGTTCCAACAGGTCCATGTCCTACTTGTGCTGAGAACCCTGAGCTCAGTGCTGTACTCCAGGTAGGGTCTCACGAGAACAGAGTAGGAGAATAATTATTATATCTAATAATCCACTTTTCTGCCATTGCCACATACACATCAACACAGCAAAAGCTCCCCTTCTGCCATTACACCCGATTAAGACTACATCAGGCAACCTCATTGTCAAATGGATATGCTTTATGAATGATCGATGTTTTAAAAATACTTTTAAATTACAAAAATAATTACCAATCAGTAGACTAAAGTAATCACTAACACATAGACAAGAGTTTCTTAGAAGCCTAGTTAGAAATACCTACTGTATGTTTTCTTATCATCCCTTTTTTTTGACTAGTGTTATTTGCCAATAAAATATAATAACTAGAATAATTCCAGAATAGCATAGAGCATTTGATGTATTTTCTACAGCTAAAGCTGAGGATCATTAAGTATTGAGTAAATCTTGCATACCAGTACGAGAAAGTGTCTGAGACCAGCAATTACTTTCCCCAGAAAGACTGCCTGGTATTGTGTTTTTTTCCTGAAGGACAAGAATGTAAGGTATCTCCAATGTGTGAGACTAACGGTACATCTGCTGCAGAATTGTCTTTCCAATTGTGGCAATAAGAGATGCTATTTAGGGATAATAAGTGAGTTTTCTCACTTTCTGTCACTTATAAACTCAGAAAGAAGAGGCAATACTTTATAAACCCCCACATCCCTCTCAGAACTATGCTCTCAAAAACACCTGCTACAGCCTTCCTATCTTGCTTGTCATTAATGTCTAAAATTGCACAGATTTATAAGGACTGTACTGAAGGAACTAATCTTTTAACACACTGGTAAAGAACCTAACATATACCATTTTAAATGAAAAACCTTACAAATACATACTAGCTACCTCTACACTAGACCATAAAAGCCTTTTCTCTTCTTGTTTATTGGAAAAAATCCTCCATCCGGACACAATACTCTTTGAGGACAATGGTATTTAAAGGAAAGAAATTTCAAGACCTTTGAGGTCTTATGGTTCAGTAGATCAGATACAGAGTTGTTAGAATTTTAACAGGAAATAGCCTTCCAATGAAACTATTATATTTAAAAAGAATTACAAAAAAATTCTGTGACCACAGCTTTTAAAAGATAGGCTGCCATTTCAGTCCCTTCACTCCCGCACTTTCTATTTTCTTCCATTACTTGTCAATTTAAAGCTGAGAGTTTGAAAAATGTCAATTTTATAAAAACGAAACACAGAAACTCCCCATAGAAATGCCTCTTAAGTGGGTCCAAGCTGTTAGTCACAATCTTTAAGGTTTGTTTAGAATATAAATGTCATGGATTTTTTTTCCCCAAAAAATACTATTATTAAAGCTTCTTACTAAATTCTACACAGGGTAATATGAAACATTTATTTCATTTTTCTTTTTTTTTTAATTAAAAAATCTTTTATTTCTTAAATCAAAAGTTTAAATTTGTTTTTACTGGCATAATTCAACTTGTAAAGGTTTCATGCCATATTGCCTAATGCCCACTATGTCATTAAGATACCAGAGGATACTGCAGTCACATATTGCTTCTTATTCACCTATGATTTTCAACTCCAAAAGCATTGCTAAGCTTCTGTTTCTCTCTCCTTGAAAAAAAACCATTGTCTGTGTATCTGTCTTTCTCCATGCTGTCCCAGGTGCACCCTCTCCTCAATTTCAGCCAAGTTTTGCAAAGGGGTAGAAGACTCAAATATAATTAAGTTATAATAAGCTTCAGGAAAACAGTTGCACAAACGGAAAAGAAAATCCCTGTTAAATGACTCTGATGAATTTACACAGAATTTGTAATCCAATATAAGAGGCAAAGCCTTCAAACATTAGGTATTCCTAACTAAAGATGTCGTGATACTGGAAAGCATGGAAAGCGATGACCCTGGATCCTTAAATGTCAGGGACAGCATGAAGTTGGTACCTCGCAAAGCTGTAGGACAAGCGTCAGTCCTTCTGCAGGGAGCATGATAACAGACACCCCGCTGTGTCTCCTGATTTCACCATTCAGTGATAACAGCTATTACCATCTCTGTGGATAATCCGGATTCTGATTTGTGCTATTTGGAGGCCTTGGGAAGCACGGAAAGAAAGTCTCCAAAGACCTTTTGCAAAAAGGGACTGGATGAGTGAGCAGGACAAAGCGTGATTTAGAGATGAACACAATGTGCCTTACACTTATGTTAAAGGCATCTATTAGCAAGGGACTGCAGAGACATCTAGATACGGCACTTGGAAAACACATTACCAAAAATGAGGACACATCTCTAAAAAGCTCCCTATTGTCTGACTGCAGGAATGGGTTGTCCCGGGACAACTGAATTGCACACAGGATGCTTGCTGTTTGGCACATGAGTCACACCTGGAATGTTTTAAACAGAAAACACCTCCAAAAGGCAGAAGCTGAAAAAGCAACTTGATGGAGACTCTGAGACACTTTTGCACCATGTACCCTAAACAAGTATGTTCAAAGTGGTTTTATGTACGGATGACTAACCTCTGCTGCATCCAGGAGTGTCAGCTTGACTCCTCTCCTCCTTGAACAAAGGGAAACCTCAGTCAGGATAAGAACCTAAGTGAATGGCACACAATGTACTGAGAAGCAGAGAGATGCTTCTCTATTGAATCTCAGAAGCACGTCACCTTCTTTGTCTGGGTTCCTGAGTATGTCCTCAAAACACTACTCTGCATAATGCTGCCTCATGTTGCTTAAGAAGTTATTCAGAAACACAAATGCAAAGAAAAAACATCAAGAAAGTCAAGAAAACAATCTGAAGATATGTGTGGATTCTTAGAACTGCAGAAGACACGAGACTTTCATGACTATGATGTGGTTGGAAACAGCATCGTTGTTTTAAGTAACAGAGAGGAACTGAAGCAATCCCAGGTGCGTAGTGGCCTAAACATTAATACATACACCATGAGAAATGAGAGGGCACGGACACAAGGGATATTGCCTTTAACTGTTTGCAAATACTGCCCTCCAAGCCTCTCCCTCAAGAATTATACTTCTTTCAGCTAACAATCAAAATACAAATCTGGGATGCCTAATAAAAACTCTTGACTCAAGTCTTCTACCTTAATCATCACTGAAGTTTGACAATACATGATAAATAACACACAAAAAAAAATAAAAAGAATGATCTGGTTAGGGCCTACACGTTCTTCCTTGTAGAAATTCCCGTGCAAAGTTCGATAAATTATACAAATCAAAATGTCTTTCTGTAACAAAGGTTGTTACTCATTTTCTAGGTGCTTAATAATCATGTCGCATTGCTAAAAATTGCCAATGACTTGCTAATACTTGGCATACCAATAAGATCTTAAAAAGAATATAAAAGAGATTTTTGGATTGTATAGTTTCTAAGTTTAATTAATAGAAAGTTTTTAATTATCAAAACAGAACAGTATTTATTTCATTTTTACTTTGAAAGATAGTTATTGAGACATAGTTTGCTCCCCAATTTAGATATATTCTTCAAAATAGGTTTTCCAAGATCTTTGTAATTAGGTAGTATGCAAGACAAGAAAGGGAGGAAGAGGGGAAGGGAGGAAGAAGGAAAAGAAGTTGTATATTCTTCTGATTTGTTCCTGTTGCTTTAATTTTTTCCCCTTTTAGTTAATGGAATTCTTAAAGCCTACTTAAAAATCATACTAAATAGGTTGCATATTGTCCCATTTAATTATGCATATTGAATGCATTACTGATAATATTGTGAATGTTTCAGCTACCATGTTGCACATCAAATTGTTTTAAATAGTGATTTTTTTGTTAAGAAATAATATTTTACTATAAATTTTTTCAGTTTTCACTATTTTTCAGAAAAAGATCCAAGTGAGACACTGAGAGTTAATTTTTATTTAGAACTCCTAAATTACATAACAAATTGTGCACTTCTGTAAATAAAATTTAATGCAGTAAGTCATATGCATTTTGCAAGTAAACTTTTGTTAGATATTTACACACTTTTTTTTAAAAAAAGAAACCTTTTATAAATAAAATGTCATTGCCTTCTGTCTTCATAACCAAATGTTGCCACATGGACAGAACTGTCCAATTACATCAGTTGCTGGCGTTCCCCAGAGTTACGGAGTCTTTTAAATCATACCCTATTTCTCACTGGCTGTGTTCCTCACATTCAGCTGGACCTCCGCTGCTCACAGCAGGCTAAGTGGGCAAGCAAATCCTCAAAAGCTCAGGTTTCTTACCTAGCCTTTTATTCTCACCTACCACTTATGCCTAGACTTATGTGTTGGCCAAAGTACAGATAAATAGGACAATAGACTATGGTTACTATGGCATGAAAGATATAAAGTATGGGTGTTATGGATAGCTCAGAATGAGAAACTAAGGTCAGATCTTTGTGGACTTCAGAATACTGAAAGTTCATTGAGACATAATCTGGGTGTAATACTTATTGGAGAAGATGTAAGAATAAAAAAAACAGATAAACTATAACTAGTTTATTAATAACTAGAGCTATTACATAGTTTTTAGGAAGATGCTTAAGTAGAGCAAACTTATTAACAGTTCATAAATACACACTTTCTTAAATTTACACAATTACATGCTTATATTTTCTTACATTTATTATACAGTTACACTTTAACAAACTGTGTAAGTTAAATATTTGAAAAATTACATTCTTGTAGCACTGATTGTTTTTTAGATTATTTTATAAAGATATCTGTTTTCTATTCATGTTCCAGTCAGATCATTTCAAATAGCTGACTAGAAGAAAATACAGGGTTGGGGAAGTTCTTTACAAACCTGTCAATTCCATTCAAGCCACTACTGTGGTTTTGTACAGACTTTGTTGCTAATAAAAAACCACAAAAATTATCTTAAATATTTCCAAGCCTAAGTGAGCAAACTTTTTATTTCTTATTTTGAGATACATCTTTTAGAGAAAAGTCCATTTCTGTTTGAGAATATACAGACAGTGAAAATAAGTCTCCTGGCTTTGCTGAAGTAGCACAAGAAAGGGAGAAAGAATACAAATATTCTGAATCTCCTAGCTTGCCACATGTTGGGAAAAGATAGTAACTATCAAAAAGGATGAGGCCAAAAAAGATAAGTGAGCGGTTCTGAAAGGGTATTTGTTAGCTCTCACAACATCCAGCTAGTATTTCTACCTTGGAATAGCTGCCGTATGACCCAGTGATCACTTCCAAGTCTCACGATTTTCCACACACCATCATATATTCTTGTACTCAATCAAACATAACCAGAATCACTATTTTAAAAAGGGAAGACAATACGATTCCACATGTAACTTATCTTGGCTTACTGTATCACAGAGCAGTTTGTGGCTCATAGCTTTTCAATCTGCAGGCCTATTTCAGATTCAGAAAGCAGTATAGTAAGTCACTTTCTAAAACTGAAAACCTCCAAGGACATGGAAAAAGATGGAAAAGTTTAGGTAAAGACAAATAGAAATAGAAAAGAAAGCTCTTGACAAACTTTACTAATAGTTACCTTACTTATTTGGAAACTCAACCTCCTCGGCCATTTAACCTCCTTGACGTTCCACACCCAAATATTAATTCAACACAGATTATAGTATTTTTTGTGTTAGGCTTACATTTTATTATTTAAAGTTCACCTATTAACTGGTATCAATATAAAATATAAGATTTGATAAAGTATTTGTAGATAAAACTACTCAGCTTTTTTCTAAAATCTGCCATGAAACATGGTAATAACTTGCATAATTGGTGTAAACAAGGAAAAGAAGAAAACCGAGGCCTTGTCTGGGTTAGAGTCCAAACGGCTTCCCCCTCAAAGTTTAGTCTCTTTACTGACAATAAACTCTACCCTCATTTGAAGCAACCCATTTCTTAATGCCACATATTCATTGTAATCTTTCTTACAAATTCTGCTGTGGATTTTGACTCAGGTTTTAGACGTTTATCTATAAGATCTAAGTTAAATCACCTGTAGTTTCAGGCTGCTACTCCTGAACTCTTCTAAATAGGCTAGTTAGTCATCATGCTTGCATCATTATGACGGACACCAGAATAGGTGCCAGAAAATTACTGTCACTCTCTTGTGGGTAGCTGTTCAAAAAGATGTAAATGGCGAATGTGGATGTTATTCATATTACTGCAGATGAACATAATAAGAGAATTTAGTAATAGAGATAGTAATAGAGAATTTAGTAAGTCAACACAGGAATCCATTCTTTCAGAGGTTAAGTTTTAGAACTTCTCAGTGTTTCAAAAAAAAAACCTCCATTCAAAACTATTAAAGAGGTCTCAGCATTTTCTCAAAACCCTTGTGACAGATATAGGAGTCCCTGCTAGATAGATAAGAAGTAAATAAGAAGCAGATTCTATGTAGTATAAAAATAATTATGATGGGACAATCAACAAAATGCTGATGTTTGTCCTGTTCTTTTTACTCAACTTCATTTAAGGAAAATTTCATTTATGCGACTTCTGAAATGTGGAAATTTATTTCACTTTGACAGCATACCAAGATGTTTTAAAAATACTGAAAATGCTACTTTAATATAATGTCCTTGTTTTAAAATCTTTTCTGCTCACATTACTTTTCTATTTCAATAAGCCTTTAACAGCTGGTATCACAAACAGGCAGGAGACTCACATGCTACTTTACCAAATACAGCATTGGTTTCCAGCTCCAGTGGTTCTGGAAACAACACCCACCACATACTACCAAAACAAATCAGTCCTTTCCATACACTGACAAGGAAGGTAAAGGGGATATTATCCCTTCGAAATCAACAAGAAACGTTTCACTGTGTGCGCTAGACTCTGCTGACCATGGCCTCTGTAGAGCCCTGCCGAAAGCTTTTTTTGACCTTTATCTCCATTTCTTAGGACATATCTTCAGGATAAGATTCCAGGCCCCTTCCCTTACATTTGGATGCATAAATCTTTGTGGGGGTGGAAAGTGGACTTCTGCTAATCACAAATAGACTAAGCTATGCCAAAATGTAAACACATTACACTTGGAGTAAAAATGCTATGTTGTGAAATGCATTTGTGTTGTCTATATTAAGAATAAAACTCAGTAGAACTATTACACAGTAACATGAACAAGCAATGAGGAATCTGAAATTAATTCTGGAACTATGCAAAATAATTCATATTCACTTCTGCCAGGAGCACCTCCTCTGATCTGCTGTGTTCTGAATCTCTAAACAAATATCATAACTTTTGTACTTGAAAATACTTTAAATACTGAAATCCTGGGGTTTGAGTTTATTATTTCTTTCTCCTTGCTCTTCAGACTAATTCCACAGAAAAACACTAGAAAACATAACCTGATCCAACTCGAGGAGACAGGAGATGGAGAGGAGACACGAGGAGACAGAAATGGATTCCAACATGCTAAAGATATTTTCAAAATTATGAGCATTTGGCTGAGTAACATTCAGGTAAGGCAGCAACCTCCAACCCTAACTAACCTGGACTAAGTCCACACAAACTGTAACCTGAATTTTAAATGTTAAATGTAAATTTTAAATTAAGTATTCTATAATTTGTGTTATTTTTTTAAAAAAAAAATTCTGCACTTGGAAGTCCTTGTGCACAAAGCATTTAAACAATACCAGCACTGAATGATGATGTGGGGATACAGAAGTAACTATGGAAGTATGACATTTGTCACTGTTGGTTCCCCATTTATCAGGGGGGGGAAATGGAAAATCCTCCCAATTGCCTTCAAAGTGACTGTCGTCTCACAGTGTTAACATCAGAATGCCACCTCACACCTGCAATCGGCTGCTGAACCCACGTTTCTGGGCACAGCAAACCCACCCCCACCCCTTCAAGTGAGGCACAATTAATATTTCCTTGCACTGAAAAGAGACACAAGGTTACTAGAAAACCAGCATAGCTGCTGACAGTGCATAAGCATCCCGTAGCGTTGTAACACTACTTAGTAACAGCATGATCTGTGAAAATGTGTAAGCATTTCATAACTCTGCTAAAGAGAAGCACACAGCTGCAAAGGAGCAAACAGGAACTTATGGCTGCTCAAGAAAACATGTGCAAAAAGGAAAATGTGCAAGATAAGAGAAAAATATACAAATAAACCAACAGATATGTCTGTTGGAACCAGAGGAATCCTGCAGAATAATGGGAAAGGATGTCTGGCAAAACCAGAGCAAGTGCTGATCCTAAAAAATAAAATCAATTATGTTGAGAGCAAATAAGATCCTCTCAATCTCTTTGAGGAGGAGAGTAAGAAGTACAAAATACAGAGGAAATAACATGGGGGGAAAAATGCTTATTGCATTCATGCTTTCCCTCATGAAAGAGCCCAGGGCTGGCTGCCTCAGTAACTAAGACCATCTAGGACCCAAGCCATCAAGTGTGAGTACCATATACTCACAATTTAGGATAAGCGTATTAAGTACTAACTGTTTAAATCTTGTGTCGTAACGACTGATAACAACTAAGTACCATGCGTATTGTTCACTGCTGTCAAACTAGCATAGTTTCAAAGTGGGAAATTGGCCTAATTTATCTGCCTTCTACCAACACAAGTCTCTAACTCCCTAAATGAAAAATATACTCACACTTAAATTCAGTTGCAAGTGTCACACTCTTGTGAGTAGAGTTCCATTCCTAGTTCTGCTACACACCACTAACTCCACTGTAGAGCGGAGTTGGGTAAATCACTTTAAATTCATTAAATTTGATGAAAACAGGAATAGTATTTCCTTCCTCTCTTTTCCTTTGTCCTATTTAAATTGTCAGCTCTTCTGATTAAGTACTGCTTTTCACCACGCTTAGTATCAACCACAGCAGGACCTCAGGCTGGTATTTACTTCCATCAAAACACAAAATTTTAATGCTAATCTAACTTTTTGATAGTATGAGGACCAGCTTCTGCAACTACAGAATTGCACATTTCATTTTTTGCACAGGAGAAGCTCACTGCAGTATTTTTTACCCCCCTTTGAGCTTGTCCTGTTCACACATTCTCAATCCTTTCTTATTTCAGGGTGGTTATCTGTGTTCCACATACCCCCTCCAGCCCACGTCAGGGTCTGGCACCCTCCTCTCACACCACGAGTTGTGTGTGCTCCGTTACCGCAGCACCTCCTTTACCAGCGTCCCCACGCTGTTTTCAACACCACCTTCTTCTCTCGTGACAGCCCTCGTTTTACAAGTCAGCAAACAATTCTGTGTCACCTTTTTTCCCTCAGTCATTCTGCTCCCTCACCCCTTTTGTTCTGGGAGATGAATCACTCCGGATGCTAATACGCTTCACTGCACGGTGAAGATGGGTGAAGATGAGAGATGGGACACGCGACACTGGCATGGCTCAACTGTTCAAACGTGGCATGACGTTGTTTGAAAGATATGAAGCTATGGCTATGCTAAATAACAGCAAAGACTTTCATGTGTCACTTGTTCTCCTTTCAGTGCTCTAATTTCCTATAAAATCGTAAGACTCTATACTAAAAATTGCCCCCAAACAGATTTTTTCATAAAGTTCCCGTACTGGAAAACAGAAAAGGAAACCACATAGAAAGGAGAGCAACCTTCAGATGTCTTCCTTCAGCACTATTCAAAAATTGAAAGTTTACCTATACAACCAAGAGAGAAAACAAAGGATTAAGTAATACATTGCATATTCACCAGACACCAAAAGATGCATAGAGTGTGCAACTAATGTATCTCCAGCAATTAAAAATTCAGCTATATGAATATTGCAATAAATTAAGTTTTTAAATTATTTACCTCCAAGTGGCAGAAAAGATCACTATTTAAAAATAACATGCAAGATGCAAGTAATGAAAAATTGATGTGAAACAGCAATCTTTAAGACTTGAGCTCACTTTATTCAAAACTATTAATGCTAAAAAATTCCTACCAAAATTCAAGTCATTGGAAAAAGAAATTTTATGACTTGTTCCATCAATTCTTAATCCTCAGTTTTATTCCCTCTGAAGTATACAAGCAAGCTGTATGAACTCAAAAAAGGATGAAGAGTTGCTGCTTAAATCAAATCACAAAGGAGAAAATTAAATTCCTTCTGAACCACTCCCTTTTTCCTTCCATTTGCCCCTCTAGCCTTTCATTTTCTGCTACACTCCCCCTCTCAAATTTCCCAATGAAAATAAACGCTGGATGGCTTTGTGTCAGAAAAATCATCTATACTGCATTTTACTGTATTTGCTGCTTAACATATCCCAACAGCGAACCTAACATTTAGAATCTATCATATCAACATAGTCATCATGATCCAAGCTGCAAATAATAGAGAGTGTCACTGTCAATTTTGCTTTCTCACACTTCCTTCCCTTCACTTCATCTGATTTTAATAATCCCTGTCAAACCACAAACAGTCCAAATTACCTTCTTGACACAGAAGCTTTCAAGGAAGAGACAGAATCTCAACTTTCATTTAGCGACTACAAAAGCAAGCTGTCCGACTGGACAAATATTATTTCCACTCTTGACAATCTCTACAGTAAAGCATGCTTTTTAATTTTCACTGAAGCTGCCAAGGGTTTGATATAAGCTTCTTGTTTAGCGTAGATTGACTCACAGGATTAGCAAACCAACAACTGTAATTGTGTTTAAAGAAGCCAGCACTTTCAAGTCAAAGAAAAAATTGCTTGCAAAAGGTGACAATTGCATGTCACAAGCTAACTGAATTAAGAAAAAGATTATACAAATAATTTCAATTTTGTAGATCTCACAGGATCTATTTCAAGATCATTTTACATTTATAAGATTGACCAAATGGTTGCTGCTAACATGTAATATAAATCAGAATTTCAAGGAGGACAACTTTATATTCAACCACATCCGCAACAATCTAAGAAAGGTTAGCACTTGACAACAGGAAATATGTTCAAGGCAAATAAGCTTCCGCAAAAGAATGTGATCTGTAATCATTTTCCTCTCTGTTGGCTTGCCTTCAAAGTAAGCTTGATAATGTAAGTTGCTGCTTCACATATATCAGTTTAAAAATAATTGATTTCTCTGATGAGGCACAGTATTCTATAATTAGCATTCTATTTGAAGTTTATGTGGATTAATCAAAGCATAATACATTTTTATATAAAATATTTTCTTCACATAGACACATCAGTCCCTCTAATCATCTGGAAGTCTATTGCTTCTTAGTATTTTGACTTATTTAAAGTTGCAACCAGGTTTGAAGCATCACTAGTTATAAAAAAAGAAAACAGAATTACCAAGCTGCTTCCCATCAGAAGACTCATGTTAAGTATTGTTTAAATACCTCAGATTGTTTGTCCCATGCACAGGCCTAATTTAAGACTAATCAAAGCTGGTTTAAAAGATTCTTTGGTAACTAGTCAGAATACACCAAAACAATAAAAGCCTTTCTTTGAGGAATCCATAACACCAGTATGAAATGCAGAGGTATATGCCTAGATGGTTTCTAGAGTTTCAGAACAAGAAAATTATGCTTTCTAGCAATACAGTAGTGTATTAGTGTTCTTTTAACAGTTTGGGCTCGCAACTGCCTCTCCGTGACCACTCATCTTCATGGCAAGACATCCTCCTGCTTGCTTTTTTATTCTGTTTTTCTTCCTAGTGAAGACTAAGAGCTTTAACAGCTTACTGTATTTTTCCCCTTTAGCACTGCTAGCCAAGGCACAATTTTGATACTCAGCAGTATATTGATTCTACCATATGAGGCATGCATCAGTTTGGACCTGTATGTTCTTTTATTCTAAAAGGATTTGATCAAAAGATCACTTAAAGGAGAAAAAAAATTATATAGTAACACAGATCAGTGGTATTCTCATTTTTAAGTAAAAGGACATTGATTTAAGCCTCTGAAATAAAGTGCTTAGTCTTGACTATGTCGTGACTTCTAGTTAACTACCAGTTTGAATCCAGAGCAGAATTCATAACTGATACAGCTAGCTTTACGCATCAAATAAGCAGAGATTATATATCATTTAGCACTTAAGCACTGCCAAACACAATGGAAGTAGGAGACAGGAAATACATCTGTAGAACAGTATATCAGAGTACAAACATACTGACTGAAGTGAAAATGTGTCTACACCACATCTACTTAACAGTAATTAAAATACTTGTACAAAACTAAACCTTGTGTCTAACGGGTTTGCAGTTCTGTAACTATCACGGAAGCTCGAGTTTTTAATATAACCTTCCACTGGTGCTGAAGAAGAAAGAAAGGAAAATAAAGGAATGGTTACAGTGAAAGGAAATTCCTTCTTCTGAAGGATCTCTTAAACTATACTCTCACACTCCATCCTGAAGCTCCTTATCACAGGGCAACTAAGAGTCCTGCGGCTCATGAAACAACATCTCGTACTTCACAGTGAAGTTCATTTACCCCTATACTGTTAGTCCGTATATACCATGAAAATATCATTTCCGTGTGATTCAAGAATACTCATGGAGAACCATAATACATTCTACTATCTCCTCTGGAAAGATGCTGTGTCAAGAATACGATTTCAAAATATGGTAAGGGTAACAGCATTGAAAAATGGGAGAGGGGATCATAACAAAATGCATTCACACAGGGGAACATAAATCTTTCTCTGGAACCAGACCAGGTCATAAATTACTGTGCAAAAAGGAAAGGCCAATTTGTGATGCAAAAGGGGGTTCCTCCTCCCTACCATCTTAAACAACTACTGTAAAGATATTACTAAATTCTCTAGTGCAGAAAGCACTTAGCCTTTGGTTTCATGATTAAGAAGGCAACTATTCATAAATATCTTAGAAGTGAACACCACGCACTGTGGTATTTCTTACATAATTACAAGACTCAAATGAGCTGTGCAACCAGGCAAGGAGTGGAACTACAGGGTAAACAATGTGCGCTACGTGCCTATCACATGAAATAAATCTTTTGCTTCAGAACACATCTGGACTGAAAAGGAAAGATCTCATTTTTTTTAAGGAAGACTACATTGAAAGTTTGTACAAAGAAAGAAAGAGGGACATCCCAGGCTAAAGACAAAGAAGTAAAATTTTTTTTCTAGGGTCATATTAACATTTTAGCAAATTTTATTTTCCTTATATTAATTTTATAGTATTTTACAACTTTTGCAAAGTTAAAATTAATAAGCCATATAAGATTCAACCCAGAAACTTACATTGCAATAAATTTTTAAAGGTTCAATCTACATATTTTTTAATTTAATTGCCAGAAACCGAGCACTGTAACAACTCTACCAAAATACCTTTCAGAAGCATGAGTTGTGGTGAAATCTATTTTTAGCTAAGAGTTCTATGACGAAACTTAGAGTTTCAACTATATTCTATTAATCTGTAAGAAAAATTATGCTTGCTGTGACCCAGCCAACAGCAGGTGGTCCCAACCCAAGATTCCCTTCACTGGTACATCACCAGGAAACGGTATGGAGGATGTTACAAGCACAAACAAAACATCCAATGAGAAAAGTAGTTAATGGTATGTATTCTGAAAAAGTGAGAAAGAGTTCAGGGATAGAAAATCTAGGGAGTGTTTACTGAAACAACGTATTTTTCCTAGATAGGCTGCTAATAAGTGACATTACAATATCTTGCCTCACGCTAACCTTTGGAGCTAAGCATTATTCAGAAATTTTAAGTTTGTTCCATCTTAAGAGAACCAGAAGTTTATTGCATTGCAAGTGTATACTATGGAATGGCATTGAACAAATAATTTGATTTTTAATATCAAGGCAGACTAGAATGGTTTTTCCGTTTTTCTGTTCTGTCACAGTGTGCACTAGGGACAGGTTTATTATAGGGAAAGAACCAAGTGGGTTATATTCCTCACCAACCCCTGTATTTGCATTGCCTGATGTAACTCACGCCCCCAGTTAAATGGCATGAGAAGAATTAAAAACATTGTAGAGTCAACTATTCATATTTTAAATAATCCACTTTTTTATCTGTACTACTGGATCATATAGCTCCCTAAGACACCCCTTGAAATTATTACAAGTTTTTATTCAAGTTTGATTTTTGTACTATTATGTACTAATGGCAACACAGTCAAAAGAGTGGAGAGAAATAGATTGACTATACTGAGAAAAAACCCCATTTTCTGACCCTGTCTTCACAGGGTCAAGAGAGTTTACTGGAGTTTTCTGTATAGTACAGAACAGACTGTATTCTGCTCCAAATGTAATAAATATTAGGGACTGTTTCACTTAAGCAAATGCTACAAATTACAATACACATTTCAAAAACAGTGCTCTAGATTAGCTTCCACAATAACCATGTAAGTCCTTACTAGAGAGATACCTTATTCAGGCTTCTGACAAAAATATCCTGGTTTCAGCTTGGATAGAATTAATATTTTTTCTAGCAGCTGTGTTTTGGATTTAGTATGAGAATAACTAGATAACACATACTGGTTTAGTTGTTGCTAAGTGATGTTTATATTACTCAAGGACTTTTCCAGCTTCCCATAGAAGTTGAGAGGGAGCAAAGACACAGCAAGCTGGCCAAAGGGATATTCCATACCGCAGGCATCATGCTCAGCATATCAATGGGCATTGGCCGGGGGCAGGAATTTGTGATCACTGCTCAGGATCACTGGGCTGTGAGAGCAACTTGTGCTGTATCACTTCTTTTGTATATTCTTTTACCATTTTTTTTTCTTTCCCCTCTTCCATCACTGTTCTGTTAAACTGTTTTTATTTCAACCCACAAATCTTTCCCCCCTCCTTTTCTCCCTCTTCTCCTTACCCTGCTGGGGGGAAGAGGGAGTGAGTGAGCCACTGTGTGGTCCTTGTTGCTGGATGGGGCTAAACCACGACACAAAATAACACTAATCCAAAGTTCATACCTATCCATTTCTTAAGAGTTAACACAACTAGTCATTTTTACAGCTGTTGTGAAGAGATAAGAATTTATAAAATGGTTAATCTGAACAAAGCTTGTTTTGAACTTTTTAAAAACTCAAATTTAAATGTAGCCTCTCCATTTTCCTCAATCAATAAAAATTCATATATATTCTTTATTAGTACCAATAAGCACTTTCCTATAAATATCACAGGTCTCATCTAACCACCCAGTTATAACTTTTTAACCATTTATAGTTTAGAGCAGCTCAATTTTATAAAATATCAATATAAATTTACATAAATACATACCTTCAGTCAATATATTCCCTTTGTAACCGAAATCTTCAATTTTAAGGGGCTACGCATAACGTTCAGTTAATAAATCATCAGTGGTCCTATGCAAAAAAGAACGTATTAAATTACTAATAGCTAGTATTTGAGGAACTTTCACAGCTAAATATACAAATGGGTTAAGTATTATGTAAAATTGCTTATAAAAGAAGATAGTAGGCTGTCTTAATTCCAACTGGCAAATAACAGTCCAAGTTCAAAATGTTAAAAAAAGTTTTAACTTCAGGAGCCTCCATTTCTGTTCATACTACACAAACTATGATGCCACACAGCACTTAATTTCATTGTTCCAAAAGTATAAAAACAATGGAGAGAAGATACGTACAGGATGGGACTGTACAGGAGGCTATAAGAAATGCTTAGACAAAGTGCACACAGCTCAGTAGTTTCATTGAGAATAATCTACCCTGTAGTCATCCATTTGTAGAACAAGCAACTTAAGAGGAGTTGAAGTTTGAGACGAAGCTTCCCTATATAATGGACAATTATAAGAAAGATGGAGAGAGACTTTTTACCAAGTCCTGTAGTGACAGGACAAGGGACAACAGTTTTAAACTGAAAGAGGGGAGATGGAGCTGAGATGTGGGGAAGAACTTGTTTGGTGTGAGGGTGGTGAGAGCCTGGCCCAGGTTGGCCAGAGAAGCTGTGGCTGCCCCATCCCTGGAGGGGTTCAAGGCCAGGTTGGAGGGGGCTTGGAGCAACCTGTTGTGGTGGGAGGTGTCCCTGCCCAGGGCAGGGGGTGGCACTGGGGGGGCTTTAACGTCCCTTCCACCCAAACCATCCTGTGATTCTATGATTGTACTAAAAGAACCGAAGATTGACTGCTTCATCCAGTAATGGTTGTGGACACTAATGTAACGAATCGAATCTGGTAGCTAAACACTAGCTTGGAAAAAATATCCTAGCATCCTTCTGTACCAGCCACTTTACCCTGTGCAAGCCTGTTTGTCCCTATCTCCCAGGCAGCACTATAAGCACTCCTGGTGCCACGGGGTGTGTCACTGCCCTAAGTGGCTGCTGCAGGCGTGCCCACTTGGCAGCACCTACCAGTTTGTGCTAGAGTAAATTGACAAGACTGAAGTGAAAATGATAGATGGCCTGCATTAGACTTACAGACCTTGAGAATTCACTCTACAGAAGGATTGAAAAGATTGTGTTTACATGTGCACGTTAACATACCTGAATATAAAGCTCCATCATGTTTAACAGCAACAAAATGGGAAAGCATATGTAAGAAATAATAGGAAGTATCCTGTTCACTTGCTTTTGTTACACAAAATTTCAAGTAATTAAAAATATATTTAGAAGGCACTCTACATGTATTAAACTCTTATTCGGTACTGTTTATTAAAATAAAAGTGGTTCTCTATGTGGAAAAGAACTGTGAAGTCTTAGCACTTTCCATGGTTTCAGCTGAAGCATCCCACAACTAAAGTTCCTGAAACTCAGAAGTTCTGTAGAAGAATCAGCAAAGACAAGAGCAAAAGGAGTTCGAAAGAACTGCATGTAAGTTTGCAGTGGAATAGCCCCTATTCTTCGACTGATAGTTTCAAGTCTATATTATAAATGAAGAACAAAGCCAACAAAGCCTGTACTTTTTCCACTGCTTTTTTTACTTTTCTGAAAACAGAGGCTATGCAAAAAACTATATAAAAAATGACAGTAAGGTTGTAACTCCAGCTCACAAAAGCCAAGAAATTTAAAGTTAGTCTGACATTCAATCCTTAAATCATGCAATTGTGCTTCTTTTTTAAAAAGCAACAATGCAAGTTAATGACAAGTTGTCAGCCCTAACTTTGAATTGCCTGAAGTTTGTCATTTGGTGTTTGTGTCACAACCTTAATGTTATTTAAATGTAGTTTTTAGTATCTATTATTTAAAAAGGTCTACTTTACGACAGCAAAAAGCTTTGATGGAATAAACCTCAAAGTACACTGTAGTGCTGGTATGCCACTTCATTAGAAGTAGTGCATAAAACATATGCTGTTGACAAATCTAATTCATTAAAGGTGAGGTAGATGCACTTTAAAACAACTGGATGGCATCATTATCTACAGTTCCTTTTATAAATTATTCTTCTTTTCCCTTTTGACTGAACTTGTCAGTGTTCCCTTTTCAGACTGTGAATGTTTTTGCCTTAAAATTCAATACCTTCAACATGTTTGGACAAGTTAAATAAGTAGCGTATTTGCTAAAACTGAAATTGTAAGCAGAAACATTCACACTGATTATTTCACCTATATTAACTAATGAGAAATAAAATTAACCAACAATGTATAAGAGTTTGAGCTTTATCAAACATAACATTTAAAAATGAAGAGAAGAGGAAATTACCAACTACAACAGAGTAACATTCTGGCAGGATTTTGCATTGCTATTCAGATGACTTGGATTTGATACTGAATTGAATTCCACAAGAGAGAAGATCAGGCACATCAGAGAGCTGACAGCTAGCTGACATACTTAGTTATAAAAGGAAGAATTGCTAACTATATTACTGAGACAATTTTAGGTAAAGACCATATTGGTATAGCAACTAAAGGCTATTGATGGGTCCGTAAATAACAGCAACCTGGTATTTGAAGCGTGGCCCATCAGAGCGGTGAATTCCTTCAACAGCCTTCCAACAGATAAAAGACATACAACTAGTCAAAAACTGATCAAACTCCATCTTAGAATGTCATTGTCTGTGAGAACATGGAAATTTTTCTCCTCAGCCCAGAAAGAATGAAGTCCTTCTATCACTGTGGTCTCTAAATCACAGTGCAGGAGTTTCATTGAATCACTGAAAAAGTGAAAAATAATGCTTTTGGGGACTAAATATAACACAAGTTATGGTTAAATTCCACTAATCACATATTCAGCAAAATTCTAAACTACACTGTATACAGGGAAACTGGGAAAAAAATAATCAAAGGGTCTTAATCAGGGATTCTTTCTGTAACATAATTTTCAATTTAATTCCTTAAAAAGTGACCTAAATCTATCGATTAAAAACATATAGAGAGATTTTTGCATAGAATGCATAATCATACTTCAATATGTCAATACTCTGTACAAATATTTTGTAATGAATTAGCTGGATTAATAAAGAATTCTGTCTTGTTCAAGAAAAAACCAAGTATAGCACGTCATGCTATTTTTCTATACAGACACATGTACACATACACGTTTTTAACTATATGCAGTGTCTCAGATTAATTCTAGATTGTCTCTTGCAGAGAGAATCTCATTCCAATATAACACTTAACCTGAAAATTTAAGAGGTGGACACTTTGCTTAGAAAAAATCAGCATGTAAGTAACTAAAACACGGAATCACCTCCAAATATAATTCACTGAGGCCTGCAGCAAATCAGTTTCTGCAAGCAACTTTAAATCTTTAAACTAAAAACTGACAGATTAATTTACTACATTTCAATCAGCATTTACCATTTACCTCAGAAGATTTACATCATATATGTCGAAGATGCTATACACGCAATTCTCCTAATTAGTCTCCCTGTTAATCCTCTTTCTGCTGTTTTCATTTTGTTCCCTCTCCTGCCATTCTGTCTTTACAACCCCATGAGTGAAACAGTCGTATTTCTTTAAGCCTTCCGCCACCAAAAATGGTAAGAGTTAGCTGCAGATGGACAAGAGTACAGTGGTATCTCCACTCCAGGAGACATATCTCAAAGGCCAACTGTGTCCAGAATCTCTTAGTGAACTGAATGTGAAATCATTCCACTTACAACATTCTTATAACTGAAAAGATCCATATCCTACTGACTGCTGGTACCAGCATCTCTTCTTGTGAAGTAATTTCTTAGATCTGTGGAGGGGGCTTCTGCTCACCTCTAAACAATGGGGCAGTAGGACTTTGGTCTGCCTAATAAATCTTTCAGGATGCTGCTGGGAGTGGGGAGGCAGGAAAAGGAGAGAAATGGGCCTGGCATGTTTAGAGTTTATGCTTATACAGAAGGACCCATAATGCCTTCCCAAAAGAAACTTTCATACTCCCCAACATTTTCTGAAAAGATACTCTGTTCCCAGTCAAGGATTTCAGTCCTGCTCATACTTCAGCCCTTACTGATGATTTTCATGAGCCCTTCTGTCAATGCTGGCACTCCAGATGGGAGAAACCGCTGACAGCAAAAACGTTCTACGCTAACAAATGTCATTGCTTCATGGGGAAAGTGGAAGAGGGAGAGACCTTGTCTATGTCATTGCTTCAAAGGAAGTCTTTTATTCTTCTGCTGTGCATACAGGACTGCCGAAGCACCTCTTCTGCAAAAAGTCTAGCAGTTTTTTCTGCAATCCTCAGGTTATTTTCAGGAAGCTCTTTGGAGGAGCTCACCAATCCTAATAAAGCTCCCGGGACTACAGATCACAAAGGACATCGCTGTCTCTGTCCTTGAGGGAACATTTCCCTCATAGCACAGAGTGGTATCTCTGGATGGGAGAATGACTTTTATGTCTTATACCTGGATACGCCAAAGCCAAGTAGAATCTACATAGTAAAGTTCACAGTAACAGAACTCCCCTTAACGCCCAAGCCCAAAAGTGTGATGGGACACAATCAGTCATTAAGCAAAACTTCTTGTTCATCCAATTTTTCACAAGACTCAATGAGAAAAATAAAAATTATGGATGTTCAGCTTATTTTGCACTGAAACTGATCTCAAAGCCTAACTGAAGAGAAAACCACTTTCTTATGGCAATAGATTACTACATTAATTGGATGTATTTTTTGCTATTACTCTGACAGTTAATTTTGGATTTATTCTTTGGTAAAAACGGTCTGTTTTCTGAGCCTAGTAGGCAACAATTTCTGACAAAATAAGAAACACCACCAATGAAGACACTATTTTAGTACTGAATACTTGTACTACAATCCTCAAGAGACAGTGATACCCCAAGGCAAGCTTGCCTTCTGAGGCGACCTAGAATTCTTAGGGATAGATGACAAAGCTATAGAATAGTTATCTGCAAGATCTGCTGATGACAAGGGCTTCACCTTAAGAGATAACTGAAGTGTTACAAGGAACCACTACCATACTCTGTTAACCTCACCTTAAGTACCAAATCTATATAATACTTATTTTATATATATATATACACTATTTCTATATAATCTTCCAGTTACATGTTGATAAAATACAGATAGAACTGTAACATACTGTAGGGTATTCTGATACTAGCTTGCTCTTCTTATACCTTCATTATCTTCCCTATTACAATTTATGTCATATTTTCTCCTAACTTCTTTTTAGTATTTTTCTTTCCTCCTTCTGCCCACAATCATCTATGCCTTCTATGCCTTTTGCCTGCCCTTTGTACTGACTTCAAGCACAGCGAACAGTGTACTTGAGTGTACACTTTTTACCTTCTAGAGAAGGTAAAAAGTGTCATGCAACACGTTACCCCACCGGTTACATCATGTCTAACTTGATTTTCTAATGTCTGTAAGCCAGGGTTCACGTTTATCTACACTGTGGGGAATCAATCACGCTGTTGACAGTTGCCTAATAAGAAATAAAACTCTGGGGGAAGAGGGGTTATTGCGGACAAGAAACCATTCTGGAATATTGTGAGTATATACATTGCTATTTAACAACAATTATTAAGAAAAATATATAATTTCTGCTACCATTACACCCATTCATCATTCTGACTGCAGTTACTTATGGAAGCATAATACCCAAAAGACAAAGAAAATGCATTTTAAAACATACTAAAAGAAACCACCAACAAAAAAATAAAAATCAACAAATACAGTCTGAATGAGTTTATATGGATTCTCAAAAAAAAAAAAAAAAAGGTGATTTTGATGAAGGAAAATTTACTGATCACATCAGAATGGACCTCCTACATAGGAGAAAATGTCATAACGTCAGTGGGGGAATTAGGTCAATTAAGCATTCCAGACAGGTACAGCGGATTTAGGTCAGGGCAGGAGAACAGTAATATGATTAAGAAAGAAGGTCCAAGCATCCAGGGACTAACTCATGTCAGGCAGAGGCAAGAAACTTTAAGTGTTAGGAAAGGTAAGTATTAAATGCAAAATGAAACCATTCCATTACCTTTATTTTAAAAGAAAGAACAGTCAAACAAACATCTTACTCCAAGTCATGAGTGACTGGAAGTGCACTAATGAAGTGCAGTTCTCTAATTCACTAATGAGTGAACTAATACACATAAAGTATGTAGGTTGGCATCATTGACAGAGGAGTTATTGAACAAGTTGCTGAAGGCCATTCTGTGGAGATAGAAGGTAACGCTGAGTTTACAATGATCAGAAAAGGAAATATTCTAGGTAAGAAAAATGGTTACAAGAAAGAAACACAAATTATACCTCCTGAAAAGACCATAAAGAAGATGTTTTTAGATAAGTACAAAGTTACGATAACTGAGAATTTACACTATCAGTAAGGCTTGAAGAAAAGCAAAAATTTTCAAAACGCTTGTTCTTTCATTTTATATTCATCAGCTCATGAAAGAAACTACAGGTTCACTTATAGAAGAACAATTATTATTAACACACTATTCTAGCTTCTGTGGATTTATACTATTTCTAATTCTTGTAATCCCTTATCACTACAGAATAAAAATTAAATTCCTTCACTTTTTCGACGAAGCCAGAGTCAGTGCTTCATGCTGAAGACACTTACAAAATGGACTTAAAGCAGGGCACAAAGTTAGATTTTTCTCCACATGAAGGCAGTGTGGAGACACTTCATACTATTTTAGCTATTATGACTGAGTTTTCAGTATAGTTTTGCATTTTCTTTACAAAGCTGTTATTAATAAATGTTTGACCAAAATTTGCCTAAGGCCTGTGATTTTTGTTTTGTCAAATTATACTGCTTAAACAAGTATATATACATAATATTGAGGCAACAGAACAAAAAAGCTCTAATGAACAATTCTTTAAACTCTGAAATTGTTAATCTGTCAACTGATACACTTCTTTGCCTGACATAAAATATTTTAAGCACATAATGCAAAATATCTTCCACTAGATAAAAAAAAAGTCAGATTACATTTGAGAATGGAAGAGATGTTTGTGAACGGATTGTATTACTATACCCATTACTGCAAGAAATTGCATATCATCTTCACATAGGAAGTCAAAAGGCTAGAGAGGGGCAAAACCTGGAAAAAACCCAACCCAAGCCCTAAGTTGCAAAGTGAAGGATTAAGTGTTAAAGGCTTGCAGAAAGAGGTTGTGAGATTGAAGGACAAGGTTCAACAGTGATCACATTAACTGTGGCAACACCGATGAGACTTGGAGAAAAGTAACTGCACATATTATGTGAAGTAAAATAGTTATCTATGGGAAAATGTAAGAAGTGAAATTTCACGGCAAGAGACAAGGTGGTAATACAACTACGTGTAGAACATAAAGGAGACAAAAAGAATAGGGTAGAAAGTTAGAACAGTGGAATGAAAGAGAAATTTCTCTTTTCTGTCTCCAGAAAAAATCAAGAAAGAAAATGTCTCATAGAGATGGGCACCTGAAACACTGTAAGTAAACTCCTTTTGTGAAAGAGTAAAAGGCATACTTATTTCTCTGATCTTGGCTTCTTAAAGAACTGAGGACGTGGGAGCTGAACAGCCATTCTTGGCAATTCTCAAAATGTAATTAGAAATTTTTTAAGTGAAACACCATTTGTGTAGCACAGAAAAACACTTCTGAATTGTTATAAAGGATGTCACATGTACTGTAGAAGTGTGAAAGTGGATATCCATCTAAACCCAGAGACAAACAGCTTAAATATAGTTTACGATACTGAGCAACCGAACCATTTGACAAAGAACAAAGAAACCTAGAAATATTGAAAAATAATCCAGTTAAAAAGACTGCTCCTAATATTAACTCTTGTAAATAAGGGTTAATGAACGTTATGAATTAAGAGCTATCTAGCTACCATAATGAGATCACAAGAAGGATGGAAAAGAAGAAAATATTTTAGGCTTATTACGAAAAAATAATAGAGGGAGAGGATAAGTGAAATCCAAACTTGTCAGACATCATTAAAACAAAGGCAAAAACATGTTCTCAATTTCTTAAAGCTACACTTCAGTAACAAAATATTTTAAGGTGAAAAGAGATGTGAAATGTTTGAGGTCTCAGTTATTTTGATTCCACATATTTTATAGGCCAGAGAAGGGGTGGAAATCTAGAAAATAAACTTATTTCTTGAGGGTAACAAATTATCATCAGGTAAGTATGCAAATTCTCCACTAGTCACTAGTTTACAGTATTGTGTGCTGAAATTTACGGTACTGTATGCTGAAGACTTCCCCAGCCTGTTAATGGCCCTGCAGCATAAAACTGCTATTAGTCACTAGTTAAGTAATGGTTCATAGTCAGTGGTAGTTAATAAGAATTAAATTGTTGACTTTAAAAAATATTAATCCAAACATTATCTATTTCAGCTTTATCAGAGTAAATAAACTCAGAATTATTTATTCATACAAACCGGGCTGCTAGTTTTTAAATAAAATAAATTTTGACCATCAAGTAAAAAAAAAAAAATATTTAGGGACAACAGATTGTGTGGTCCAAACTTTAGATTACATTTTTTAAAACAAACAAGGGTTTCTGATTTGCTGCATTCCAGTTACAAGAATTAAAACGAGTACCTTTACAGTGCTGACAACTCAATAGTGAAGGTATAAAGGCGCAACAGGTACAAAATACAAAATGCAACTAATCTTCAATGTCAACCAAGAAATGCAAGCAATAAATACAGCCATGTAGCTCTGAATAGTCAAGTAAATGTTTAGATTTTACAGTGCCACTTATATCAAAAACTGACAACAGAGGTTGTTCATGGTTACTTTTTCATGCTCACATACAAAAATATAGCTACAATGTTAGGGAAACAGAAGATGGGAAAAACTTCAGTAGCATTAAGAGTATGAGAATATTTCATAAACAGCAACATGAGACCCATCTGAGGCCTGGAAGAACTACTTTTCCATTTTGATATTTGGGAAACTCAGGCATTTAAAAGAAAGCGTCCAGTGTGCTGCCAAACTTCAGATGTCTGAAGACAGGTGAGTTTGGTTTTCTTTCCACAGGAATACCTATGTATGCGTTGCTTCTATTGATCTACGCTGCAGTGACAAATACTCAGCATTTGTGAATGTTTTGCCATACATTTCTCAGTTTACACATGTTAAATATGAAACAGCTACCTCAATGAGTACAAAGTGACTTGTCCATTATCATGTAAGAATTTTACAGAAGGGGAGAGAGTAGCATTCAGTTCTCTAAGGAGGCAATTGAATATTATTTTTTTTTCTGCTTGAATCAGGATGTGTGCCTTGTACTCTCCAGTTGTATAAAAAAGTGTTCTACAAAGCTAACTGTATTTATTATAAAGCACTAACAGATTCCTTGTGCGCCATCCATTCAGTGTATTCAACGGCAGAGGAATCAAGTCAAAAATCACCTCTCAAATACAGAAGGGACCAAAACAAAGTTTCACAGACAATCATAATCTTGTCGTTTCTACATTTCTGAATTCCAAATTGACTGCTTGAGGTACAATCTGAATATTAGTTTCACCTTTTCATGTTGCTTTGTAATTTAAAAAAATATCAAACCCTGACTTCCATAAAGAAGAGTGAGTATCAACTTGATCAGCAGGGCACCAAAATACATGCCTCGATTATCTGGCTGCAGCGGTACATGGTCATCTTCCCTGAGGCTCAGCCATCATGTGGCACAAGACACTGAAAGTTTCTCTGAGACACAGAGAAAAGGGCACTGAGGATCAAAAACCCTCCATCCCTTTCCCGACTCTCACAGACATCCCATTCCAGAGGAGAGACTCTTCAGCCTGCACCTACATCCAACTCCACCTGGTTCCTCCGTCAGCTTCCTCAGCTCAGCTAGGTATCTTCTGTCTTCCACCCCTACCAGAACGCCTTCCACTCTTTTAACTCTGCTGAACAACAGAAATGGTGATTTTCAGGGACTCTGAGGTGCCAACGGCCTGTTTCCTCACCCAGTCCTCCCAGCCTGAGGGAAGGCCACCTCCTCCCCGGGCACCCGGTCCTGAGGGAAGGCCACCTCTTCCCGCCCTCCCATCCTGAGGGAAGGCCTGCCCCTTTCCCGGGCACCCCGCCCTGGGGAAGGCCATCCCCTCCCTGGGCACCTCTTCCTTCTCCCCTGACGGAAAGCCCCCCCTTCCCGCCACCCAGCTCCGGCGGGGCCGCCTCAGAGGGGCGGGCACCCACCGGGGGAGCTTCAGAACTGCGCAACGCCCGGCCGCGCCGCGGGGGAGAGGAGGCGG
>JAHREE010000492.1:502246-548982 GCA_033628505.1 Tringa tobata
CCCCGCAGCTCCTGCCCGGCACCTCCGCCCCTCAGCGGCGCTTCCACGCGGGGCCTCCCCGGAGGGCGGGCGGCTTTTCCCTTCAGGGAGGTGGGGAGGCGGAAGGCCGCGCTGTTCCGCGGGTGCGGGGGGCCGCGTGTCCCGCCTGCGGGGTGCGGGAGCCGCGGTGCCCATCCCGGGGGGTCTCGGGCGGCCGCGGTGTGGGATCTCCGGCCTGCCCCCTGGCCGCCCTCGGGCCGCGCCGAGACCTCGCCCAGCGTTTCTCCTGTGTTTTTTCAATCGGAAAAGGAGGAGGAAGTGCTAGTAAAGAGCACTCGAGATGCGTGTTTTGAGCCTTAAATGTCTCCTTTTGGTTTGTTTCTCTCCCAGCAGATGGCAAGTGGCGGCCAGAAGCGGATAGTCCAATTTACCGGATTTAAAAAGCGAGAGAAAGCGGCACTGCTGAAATGGCTCTTCAAACTGGACTGTGTTTTTTTACACGATAAGGTATTGTTCGCTAAAGTACCTGTTGGCTAGAGCAGGAACAAAAAAATGTAAGCCTTAAGATAACGCTCTGGGCAGGAGTTGGCGTTCTGTATAAATAGCCAAGAAAGTCAAACCATTCCCCAGTGATACAAGTGTGTTGTTTTGGTTTTGTTTTGCTAGAAATACAGGAACTGTACACATCTTATAGCTAAAAAGCCATGCAAGAGTGAAAAGTTCTTGGCTGCCTGTGCTGCAGGTGAGTAAAAGACTTGCTCTAAATTTTCATAACGTCATAACATAGGACCATAATCTTGACTCTTGACATACTATTATGTTGAAGTTCTGATTTACTTCTCTTTGGTTTGGATGTTTTCCTGCCATCTTCCTTTATTTGGTCTGCATGTGGTCCCAAACAGAAAGCTTGGTTATGTATTAGTTAGATCATGAAGTACTATACAAATGATACAGGAACTTAAAAATGGGTTGCTTGAAAAGGAGGCCGAGAGAGCATCGACACCTGTAATCAGCGTGCACCAAATTCACATGCAGCATTCACTGGTAGAGGCCACTGTAAGTTCCTGTTTATGCAGCAAAGGAAAACTCCAGGCTTTTACCATTCTGACACAAGCCTTTCATCTTTCCTCTTGCTTTTCTTTTACCTAAGGCCTGGTGCCAAAATCCCATACGTAAGCAACTTTTTTTAAAAAATGCATGTAGATTGAGAATTCTGTATTTTAATATATCTTTGTAGACAAATTATGTGGAAAGATTTTATGATGAGTTTAGAAAATGTTGTGGAGCTACAAGATTTCACAATGCTGATACATAACTGGTTAAATGTGATCTTTATTTTCCGTATATTGGATTATACCAAAGTGTTGAAGCAATTTTTAGGATGGATAATCTTAAATTTAGGAGTTAACAGAAATAAGTAAACATAGATTTGGGTTTAAAGATATGTGTAAATTTCTTGTTTTCATATTTGTACTTAAATAGCATATTAGTAGAAATTCTCAATCGTTTAGAATGTAGGGTTGTGTATATAAATGTATACACACGTGATTCCTTGTACTAATATAAAATTCTGATTGCACTCTAATCAAAAAGGAAACAGACCAAAAAGTTTCCATAAGGGAAACAATATTATAATGCAGAAAGATTTCCAGCATAGCACTTCATTTTAACTTCTATAAACCTTTGAGTTAACGTTTTCTTTCTTTTTGGGATTTAAAGCATCTGGAGATGTTTTCTTTAACTGAGTAGAAACAGTATATGTAGCGTCCACACGGCAGTGCAAAAGTCTGTCTTGTTTCTGTACTTGCAAATCTTCCCCAATACCATATAGTACCTTTTAATCCTGCAAGAAGTGCTCTTTTTGGGTAAGCATTGCTCCTGCCCTTGACGGCAGAGAATGTTCATCCCTACTGCAGTTTTGCCCAAGTAAGTGTAAAAGATCATGTTTAATCCCATTTAGAACTCCCTAGAGGCAAAGAGAAATAGTAGCAAGGATGCCAGTCTTCGTGGACTTCCAAGCTGCCAGAAGTTTTGAGATGGAAACTTTGAAATGAAAGTGGTTTTAACACACAGGTTGTGCACAGTGTACCTTTTCCAGTCTACTGGTACCTGTGCTAGGTTGTGCAGAAGTACCATCTGTGCTCCTGCACTGAGACATTTTGCCAGTCAACCCTGCTGTTCTGTGAAACCAATTAGGTTCACACAATTCAAGTCAATTTCTCTTGCAGTATCTTCTGTAGGTAGTGTTTCAATACAGGAGCAGGGTACTAACCACGGCTCTTGACCTGAACCTCTAAGAAGAGAGAGACAGAGAAAAAGGGGAAGATCATTACAGGGAGTATCAAAAGCGTACGTGCGGAAGATGAAAGAGGAGAGGCGGAGGAGGTGGAGCCAAGGGATGAGAGAACAGGATGTGAAAAGAAGAAAGGGGAAAGACAAAAGTCTAAAACTGTATCCCCCTAATATTGGTGGTATTCACTACACTTGCAGTGCAAGTGATATTAAGAATATGTAAAAGAAACAGCTTACATGCTAAAACCTTGGTTCCTCTTTATAATAATTGGTGGTAAAATATTTCTTCATTTTACTATGTTTGTGAGTACTTTTCTAAAAGTGGCAATTGGTGTTAAAAGGTTAAGCAAGGTTCTGTGGAAGTTGTAAAAACAAAATCTGGGAAGCTGAAAAATTCCATTTGCAGATTTTTGGGGAGATAGACAAGTATTTTATCTGGGAAGGGTAAAAAGGTACTTCATCATTAAAAGAAAACAAAATGATAATTTTCAGTGGCATAAAAATCAGAAAATCTCAGATTTCTGATTTTAAAGTGTGAGGAGGAGAACTCTTGTAGTAGGAAGAAGTTCTTAAAATGGTACTTGTAATTCCAGCTTTTATTTGCACAAGAAAGGTTGAAGTTAATTTTATATTAGATCTTCAGTTGATTGCCATTTGTCTGCACAAAAAAAAATCTTTTGTGGTTGACAGTTCATTTGCTTTTTAGGAAAGTGGATACTAACTAAGGAGTACATAATTAATAGTGCCGAAAGTGGCAGATGGCTTGATGAAACAACGTACGAATGGGGATATGAAATTGAAGAAGACACCCATTATTCACCTCAAAGGCAATCTGCACCTAAAAGATGGCGTGAAGAACTGACACGCTCGAGTGCTCCAGGGGCCTTCCACAGATGGAAAGTTGTCCTCCCTGCTAAGGAAGGTGAAAAACGAATGGCATCTATTAGACGGTAGGAGGATACGTCTTAAAGCCTAAATAATCAACAATGGAACACTTATTGTATGGTCAAACACTTTTCTTTCATTTATCCTAGTTAATTTGGTCCGTAACAACCTCCAGCTCTTCAAACTCTGAGTTGTTTTTTATTAATATACTTCCGTACTTTTTATAATTAAATTACTTTAAATCTGTAACATCACTAATTTTCTTGCTTTCTTTATAGTATAGTGTCAAAAATAACACGTATTCTCATGTTTGCATCTTAAGTAAACTGCAGACAGAAACTTTCTTCATGAGGCAAGATATATTGGCTTTCTTTTTTTTAAGGAGAAATCCTTTATTTTCTGTGGCTGTTACACTCAAATAGTAGCTGGAATGGGATACGAATTTCACTCGGGTGGGTGACCTGGGCCCTCTGAGAACTGTGTTTTTTAGGGATCTGGGCCACACTGTGGCTGACTTGGTAGGTTTTGGTTTCACTTCCATGTAACAGCTTCTTCTAGTTCTGAAGACCTGATATGTACTTTAGCAGGTGTTTCTGATACGATCTAAGTACAGATAGTTCAGAAGGAAAAGGACAGAAGTACATAGGAAAAACAGAGAAAAGGAAAAACGGAGAAAAGGAAAATAATGGAAGTGCAGGAATTCTGGAAATGCGTATTTCCCCCTCCACCATACTCTTCCTACACATTTGGATTCTGTGGTTTAAATACTACATTGAATCACAAACAGAGCATGTTAAGTAACGTTTGCTTCTAGTGCAGGAAAAGCCTCCCCTGACACTGTGTTAGAGCTTTGCGTTCGCTGCAGGCAGAGATATTGTCCTCCTGTCCTCCTCTGTTGAAACTCCCGTTAATTAGGATTACTTCTCAGGTCTGGGGGTGCCACAGACACACAGGCAGGAAGGGAAGTGCAGTTTGGCTGACGATGGTACAGGGCTGCATCGCAGAACGCCGACCTGTTAGCTGTTCATAAAGACTAAGCCAGGTGCAGCTGAAGTTACCATCCTCGGATGTTGCCGACTGGAGTCTAAGTGTGCTGTTTTCTTGGCTGAGCGGAGGAGTTTACTGAGCACTGTCTTGCAGAAAAACACGCTCATCCTGCTACACTTGTGAAAAATGCCAATTTTGTTTTCTGTAAAAACTGCTTATGCAGGTCTTCATGATAACACTGTTGGAATGCTGTCTTGCACAGCTCTGTGTTCGCAATAGAAATAATGTTTAACAGGAGCTTCAGCAAGACAGGTGAACAGGCAGTTTTGTGGAAGGAATCTCTTTTACAAGGCTGTTTCCCATACACCAACATGGGAATCCTTTTACTCAGAAAACACTGAAAGGTAGATATGTTTTTCTCTCCAGCAAGTACTGTTTTCAGTCATAAAGGCCACTGTAGCTTTGGCAAAAGATCGATTTTTCTCTAATATTTACAATTCTTGTGCCTTTTCCCCCCGCTTCTGTGCTTTTCCTGCCTTTAGTGCCTAGCTGTTGGATGGGTAAGTTGGATGGTAAGACCAGCATCCTTTTCTTTTAATGTACCTGGATTATGAAAAATAAAATATATATCCAGCATGTCGAAAGATGGTATTTCTTCCACCATTTTTTTGGTCTGGCATGTTTTATAAAAGATAGGAATAGTTGCAGCAGTACTACTCTGGAAATTGCCCCTAGGGAAACTCTTCCATGCAGTGATGTCCCAAAGACAAACAAATCTGTTTTCTGTGTATGATATTGAGCAGCACCAAGTGCTGTGAATGACTTCAAAATGAAGTATAAAAGTATATTTGCATTCTGAAAATTTTTGGTAGACCACTTACTTTGTTGCAAAACTTAATTGAAAGACCATCATTATGGGGGACATAATGCAACAAATTATAGCTGCTGTCATTAAATTTGATCCTTAAAAAAGTGCACAGGTAAAGCTTTCTATCAGATATGTAGAAGGTGTACATAGATTTTAATTAATAGTGTTAAATTGTGAAGAGAAAGATGTCTTGTTAAGTGGGTCATTAAGTGCCCTTTTATTCTCCTGAAGAAGGTTGGGCAGTGCCTTATGTCTAGACCCCTTATTCTCTTGCATTTGCATGCTTGTAGTTTGTGAATGATAACCTAGCTTTGGGCAGTATTAATATAATGCAGTTAATACATCTTTCTAAATATGTTTATTTAGAGTTCTTCAAGCTGGAAAGGCAACCATATGTTCATCTCTAAAGGCAGAGTGCGATATAACTCATGTGTTCATCCTTAATAAAATTTGTCCTGTGCAAAACAAAAGATGTCTCTCTGAAGCTCGATACTACCCTGTGCAATATCTAGGAGATTACCTTTTTGAGGTAAGTAATTTAAAAAAACATACCTAAAATTAGTTTTTTACTGTTAGCATTTTATGTCAGGTTTACTGATTACTGTAAATAGCGTGGCATTAGTAATACAGGGGAATATGATCAGCCTGAATGTTTTGTAATTTGATTAAAGGTAATGCAGCTTTCTGATGGTGGGGCTGTCCAAGAGAAGAGGATGAAGGGAGGGTGCAAAGAGGACAGAGCCAGGCTGTTGTCAGTGGTGCCCTGAGACAGGACAAGAGGCAATGGGTACAAACTGCTGTCTGAAAGTGTTGGGTTTTTTTATTGTGAGGGTGATGTAGCACAGGAACAGGTTGCCCAAAGAGGCTGTGTAGTATCCATCCTTGGAGATACTCAAAAGCCATCTGGGCATGGACCTGAGTAACTGGCTCTACATGGCCTTCCTTGGGCTGAGGGCTTGGACCAGATGATTTCAAGAAATCCCTTGCATTTTCAACTATTCTGTCATTCTGTAATAGAAAAATTATCTTTCTGAAAGGAGTGTTCGGTTTCGGATCAAACACTAAGGAAGCATACGTTGTTTTTTCATCTTCATGTTTGTTCTTCCTTGGCTCCTACTTTGTACTGCCATTACTGGAAAAAATAATTAGACTTCAAGAGGAAGTTCCAGTGTAGGTGACATCAACTAAACAGTCATTCACAAAATACTGAGGAAAAAAAATACCATTTTTCATTTATATTCTCTTTATTTTGGTAAAGGATTTTAAATATGTATCTATGTATCTCTCCACCTATGTATCTGAATATTTTTTTTTTTTAATTGGGTTTGGCAAACACTCAAGCTGCACTGTAATGTTATCTTCATGCTTCAAGATCAATGTAAACACTTCTTTTGTCAACTGACCCCAATTATTCTACCTTTTTTACGTAACATGATAGGTAGACTGGTTAAATAGTCTGTAGATTATTTTGTTAAGATTCAGTTTCTTAACTCCAAATCAGTTTGCTGGCAGTCCTTTGTGGCTGGGAGGAACTGCTGGTTGCAATATGAATTTTGGGAGGGAATGGTATACTAGGCAGAGAAAATTCACTTAGACTGTTTCTGTGCCAGGAATGTAATGTAAGCTGGTCACCTATGTTCCCTTTTCAGGCAATGCACTGAACTTTATGCTGCAAGAATTATAAATTCCTAAAACAGTTTGTGTGAACTACTGTCTGAGCATACCTTTAACTCCTTAAAACTCAAATCATATGATGCTCACACGTGGAAAGATGAGATTCAGCTTTGTCTCTTTCTGTGTTAGAAAGCCCGTTGCCATTTGTTTGAATGGCATCATTCTTCATCATGGCACTTTTACTAGTCAAAAGTGTTAAATTCTTGAGAATGAAGGCTCTGTGTTTCTGGGTTGGTAGAAGAGGATTGTCCAAAGTCCCTATAATAGCTTTCTTCTGTTAACTGAACAAGGACATGAGACAGTACATCATCATATCTACTACAACATGAGGACCTGGGTGGACCTTATTTGAAGAGAGAAGCCATACTGGAAGTCATCAGTTGGAATGGCTAAGCCAGATGAAGCATCCAGTGCGATATCAGATGCTTCAGAGTGTTAGGTTTACCGTTCAGCTCCAAAATTGGATCAGGACTTAAATTTACAGTGATGCAAAAGATAAGATGCAGGACAAGAAAAACAGATTGTTTCTCTGTAATATTTCCATCTGAACTACAAGGGGAAGGGGACATGTCACTGTTTAATGAATTTTCTTGTATGTGCAGAATTCATGGTAACTAGAATTTCTTCCTTACTGTTTCCCTTGAGAAAGAGGGAAATGCCCCATGATTCTTAGTTGTTTGCTTACCAGGTGCACTATTCAGAACTTCCAGCATTTTGATCTGAGACTGCTCAAGGGCCTCAAAAGATTCTTTTAGTCTGGTGGTTCCTCAGACTCTGGAGGAACTGCTAATTGACAATACTGCCTTTGCAAGCAAGTAGGAGCTAAAACAGTGTTTGTTACGAGGAACAACCTATTTTTGAAAATCCTTTGGATTCTTCACATCAAAGCATATGCTTTCTCTTCCTGTTTTAATGAGCAGTAAAGTTCTTACAAAAGGGTGAGAAGAGTTGAAAGGTCTTAATGTTTATACCCTGAATAAAACACACATCAACATGGGATCTCAGTCTAGTGCTTATTCTCTTAATGAAACTTGTTGAGGGAAACTTTCTCGGTTACGCTTTTCAGCTAAGATAGACGTTTAGATTTAATAGAGGAACAAGTGTCCAGTTTTTATGGCTGCTTCACCTTTTATTGACCTCTATGAGAATAAAGTGTTTCTTGCTATGCACCCTGAATTCTTCCCAGGTGTGATAACAGGTTTCCATCTTAACCAGTCCATTAACTGGTTAACATACGTCCAAAATGTATCTTTTTTTTCTTAGATTTTATTAAAGTAACTCACCTCAGAGGCCAAGAGAGCATTAGCTTTCTATTTAAATGCATCTAAAGGACTCAGAAAACTGCCAAGACTCCTAATCTCTTAAAAGGAAAAGAATAAAACATAGGCAATCAAATCACAACACTTGTCCAAATGTATTAGGCTTTATCAAAGGATGTTATGGACATGGTCTTTTCTCTCCCTCCCAGAAGTACTTGGCACGTAATTCATTAGAACGTTCCAACTTTGTAGATTTGTGGTCCTGCCATTTGACTGCTACTTGTAGCAAAAATAAATACCCCAGTTACTCCCCTAAACACCCACGTTGTATGTCCAGATGCTGGATTCAGCAAGGTAGTATTATATTCTTTTTTTTCAGAGGAATCAAGTCTTTGCTTCATCTTTACATTTCAGTATCTGTTCTTATAATCTCAACCTCATAACTCTAGCGTTAAAATACTCTGTGGGATTGTCATTAATGATTTGATCCTGAAAGCTGTCAAATGTGTTTTTTCAAGATATTAGAACACATGCATGATTTTAGGGAGCTAGTCTCATGCTTAAACAGAGACTTTAAATGCTTTGTTGAATGCATGCTGGCATTCATAAAATTTTGCCAAGGTGGTGCTGTAAATTGTTTGAATACAAGTATTTTTCTAAGCATATTGAAAGTAATGCATAGAAAGTGCCACAAGAAGCAAATCCCTGGCTCATCTAAAGCTATTTAGGGCTCTTTTCAAGTTACTAGAAATACTTAACTCTTCTATGCTGTGCAACAAACTCAGTATTTGTTTAGAAATATAGTTATTATCCACATACCACATACTTTTGGGTTGGATTATCCATTTAAGGGAAAATCTGAAAACAGGATGAAACATCTGCAGTGTTTGAAACTTTTATCTTGAAAACTTAAAAGTGTGAGCTGTTCATGGCTTGCACCTTGTCATTGCTTGAACCACTGTGGTTTTTTGCCTGGTGTTATTTCCTGTGTTTTCCATACTTGATTTGCCCATCAGAACTAGGTGTTCAGATTGGAAGGCAAACTGCCCCATACCTCCCACCCCTGCTCCCAATAAAAAATGGCCATCAATGTTGTCACCAAGAGGGACGCTTTGCTTGTATCTATATTCTTAACTCATCACTCTGCAGGAGGAGACTGCCTAAAAGAAGGATGGTGTTTTATTGTTAGTCTGTATCTTTGATGAAAAGCAAACTTTGAAACTTACTGAAATTTGTTGTTCTCATATCCTGAAATAACTTCTGGGTTTTTTGTAATTATTTTTTGTCAACAAAAGTAATTTTTTTTGGCTTCACTGAGAGACTTTTTAGAATGAGATGGAAACTGGTTTGAGAAATATCTCCTCATTCCCTGTTCTGAAGAAATAGCTGGAAACGATAGGGGACTGAGAGAATAAATTACTTAAAAAAAAAAAGCTTCTAATTTTAAAATTACTAGTTTATTTCAGGCTTATACGCAAGAGCTGAGAAGACTTCATTGTAGATTAAAAAATCCTTACTACATTTTTGACTAATTGAAAAGATGTGGCCTTTGGTTTTATTTTTTGAAAAGTCCAAAGAGAGGCTCCATTATGGAAACACAGCTCTGGTTTCAGCCACAGGGTTGGGTCAGGGTTGTTAGAGTTAGTCAGTTAGGAAAAATAATTATGGGGAAGCTTACATTGATAATTCCTATGCTGTAGCTTTCTATACCCTCAGTGGTTTTGTTTCTAAACCACCCACTAGTTGTTTGTCTGGCACATAATGTAGACCCTTGAGCAATACCATACGCATGCAGGTGCACAAAGGGGTTTACAATAGAATATATAGAAAGAGTTAGCACATAAAAGCTGTTTTAGAGCTTTAGCTTTGTAACTAAAACCAATGGTATTTGTTTGCTCTGCACAGAATGAGATACAAAATACTGAAGATATCCAAATGAACCATATCCTGGCTGCACAAGAAACCAACCAAATCATGTCTAACATGCAGCTCGCAGCAATGAAAAATGCTGTTATTAAACATATGTATTTTGCTGCGGTAAGTAACAATCAGTTAATACTTCCTTAGCGTAAAATGTATATTATTAAATTGATCTTTCGTTATGGTACTGAGCTAATAAAATAGATAATTTAACATATTTTGAAATGGTAATAATTCCTTTTAACCTGTTCAATAATCCCATATTTACTGTATGTACTGTTAGCTAAAAAATAATTTAGTAGTGGTAATTGGTAGGCGTGGCTGTGTGGAAGACATGGTGGACTACTTGAAATCTTGGTGTAATACATGAGATAAGTAGTGGCTAATATTGTTCAAAAAAAAAAATCATTGGACTGCAGTCTTTCTACCATTTTCCTGTTATCTAGCTGAATTACACATGAATTATACTAACCATATCCTAGAGCAAGTATTTTGTTGATTCATATGAATGTTTTTTATTTCAAGTGAAAAATAGGGCTAAATGCACCCCTTTGTTTTAATGTTGTGTGATATCTAATCCTGATAAACATGCTACATTAATAATTAAAAACATTGTTTCATATATAGAAAAACAATTAAAGACTTTGGGTTAGGATATATTATCTCTGTAAGATACTGTGATGAAGATGATGGTGTGTAAGTATTTTTGTAGGAGTTTGCTTACATGAAGCACTGTATGATTTTGTAACTGCAAAATCAGGTCCTCTAGGTATATTATATGTTCTTAGTAGCAAAAGAATTTTAAAGCCCTCGATTTGCACAATGTTTAGACATGAGATTAACAAATAGAAGACACATGCTGCTTAAATCTATACACCTTCAAATGCTACATCTTTTATCAGTGACATTTTATCATGACTATACCCTACAGACCTTTAAAAAATCAAAGTGCCTTTGACTTCCATGTATACAACACCCAAGTGCACTTACCGGATTATCTTTCCCTCAAACTATTATTTGCAGATGGAGCAATCATAATCCAAAACAAAATCTCTCCTAAAAGAATTTTTTGGTAGCGTGTATTAGTAAGATTGTAACACTGGGACATAATAAATACAGCAGTAAATCTTTGTGCTTAATGCTGTATCTTCACAGCATCTGTAACCTGCAAGAGGAATCCAAAGTTTGAATTTCGCTGTAGGAAAACAGAAAACACTTAATATTTTTAATGTGGTTAAGTGGACCAAATCTAGTAAAGCTGTCCATACGTAGCAACCACATAAACAAGAAGCACAGAATAACAGGAAAGATGGGGAGTAAAATTGCCCATATTATTTTCCTCTTAGGAAAACAATATCATTATTTTTGCAATAAGAGTGATTAATTTTTTGTTTGCCATAAAATAATGTCATTATTTTTGCCATCTATTTCATAATTTTGCCATCCAAATATTAAAAAGATAAATAGATTACAATATTGAATGTTTTGCTTGAACAGTGTTTAACTAAAGTTGTCATTTTCGGGGTTTTATACAGTATTTATTGCATATGTTTATTGGTCTCTAACGTGCGGGTTGACTTTATTCTGTTTTACAGGCTGTTAAACACAGGATTGTTCAAAAAGACCAGCTGAATAAATGCAGTCCAGAGGTAAGGATTCTCACAAAGAGGACACATTGCATATATGGAATTCTATTATGAAGTTAGGCAAACATAATTTAGGGACTGAAAAGGGCTCTAAGGTCTCCTTGGAGCCTTCTCTTCTCCAGGCTGAACCCCCCAACTCTCAGCCCCCCCTCCCAGCAGAGGGGCTCCAGCCCTCCCAGCATCTCCGTGGCCTCCTCTGGCCCCACTCCAACAGCTCCACGTCCTTCTGATGTTTGTGGCTCTAGAGCTGGAAGCACACTGCAGGTGGGGTCTCACCAATGTGGAGCAGAGGGGCAGAATCCCTGCCCTTGCCCTGCTGGCCACACTTCTTTTGAACAGCCCGAGCTACGTTTGGCCTTCTTGGCTGTGAGTACATGTTGTTGGCTCATGTCCAGCTTTTCACCCCCCAGCACCCCCAAGTCCTTCTCTTCAGGGCTGATCTCTGGTCCCTCCGTCCCCAGCCTGTGCTGATACCAGGGTTTGCCCTGACCCAGGAGCAGGACTCTGCACTTGGCATTGTTGAACTTCATGAAGTTCACACAGGCCCACTTCTCCAGGTCCCTCTGGATGGCATCCTGTCCCTCAGGTGTGTCTATCATTCCACTCAGCTTGGTGTCATCCACAAGCTTGCTGAGGGTGCCCTCAATCCTGCTGTCCATCTCACTGATGAAGATTGTGCAGTGCTGGTCCCATTTCGGACCCCTGAGGGACACCACTCGTCACTGATCTGCAGCTGGACATTTGGCTATAGACCACTACTCTCTGGATGCAGCCATCCAACCAATTCCTCATCCACCAAAAAGTCCACCCATTGAGTCCATATCTCTCCAACTCAGAGAGAAGGATGTTTTGGGGGACCGTGTGAAAGGCCTTATGGAAGCGCAGGTGCATGGACTGTATTACAGTAGCAGTAAAGAGAAAGCAAACACAACTTTTTGCAGTGCTCATATGTTTTTGCTGGTAGGGTCAGACTTCAGCTAAAGGTTGTCTCACTTCAGAAAGAAAGAGTAGTTGTTCATACAGTGTAAGCCTTAAACATCTTCTTGCAGGTTGTGGAGTGTACTGAAACACAGGTTGTGAGGAGAATACATGATAATTTTCAGTCCTGTTTTCATAATTACTTTGGTTTAATTCCTTTTTTTGTGCTATTTAGTTAATTTCTCATTTTTCTTTCTATTAAGCCAAATGGATGCCTGTTATGGTTTGAGAAAAAACCATAACAGTCTATTGTCGTTTAGACAATTATTCTATTACCTGATGACCCCTCCCCACCCGGGAAGGGGAATCGGGAAACAGAAGGAAGCACAAGGGTTGAAATATAAATAGATTTAATAGACTAAGACTAAACAATTAACAATAATACTAAAGAACCAGTGTTAATCCCGATACTGATATAAGATACAGGAATTATACTCAGCCAGTTATATCAGCAGGAAGCTGTGCACTCCCAGCAGGGACAGCAAATGGCGGACACTGCCAGCGCAATGGCTTCAGGAGGAAGGGAAGGCCTCAGGGGTCCGGCACCGGGGCAAGGAGTTGTCTGGACCGCCGCCATCAAGGGAGAGAGAGCTACGCAGCAAACTTTTCTAATTTATATTGAATGTGACGTTTATGGTATGAAATAATCCTGTTGGCCAGCCTGGGTCAAATGCCCAGGCCTTGCTCCTCCTTGTCCCTGCACCTGGCCAGGCTCGAAAACACCAAGACCTTGAATCCCACAGAGCCTGGCTGGCTATAAAGTAAATATTTTCACAAATTCAGACACTAGAGTCTTCTAGAAGTACAATTTTCCCCAGTATTAGAAGAAAAGTTAGTCCTGTGTCTCTCAACCCAGGACATTGCCATAAATCAGGTACAAGTCAGCAACAAGTCTTTGTCGTATCTTAAATAAATACTTGCAAAATCACCTATTAGTACTTGAAAAGCATTATACACAGTAGGTATGAGATACTGTAGTTTATATGCTACCTGTGTTATTCAAAAGTTAAAATGGGAAGCACTTAATATCTATGAGCTTTTTGTATTTCTCAGTAGCTGAAGATTTGGTATCTTAATGAGCTGTACTACATAAATAGTTACTTGATACATAAATGAGGTCCCAGTCTGACAAAATGAGCTCTCAGACTTCTCTTTCTTTCTCAGAAATTTCTTTTTATCTGATTTCTTTTTATTGACACAATAAGGAAGAGAGGAGAAAAATGTGTTTAAAAGATGAGCCTTTGTCGTTGTCCAGTAGTACCATTAATGGGCAAAACGCTGTGCACGTTTGTGTTACTGAGCAGATTTGCATTGAAATTTAAGGCTAATGTTTAGTTTATTGAGTTTATGGGAAAACTGCTTTAGCTCCATTAACACATGTAAGCTGAAATTTTTTTTTTGGAGATTTTAAGCTTAATTCTAATGCTTTAGCTGTGCATGACCTGCCACTGTCTTTTATTGCTTTGTGGAATATCCATTGCTAGCTTTTGCATCTGATGTGATTTCTATAGGCAGTATATTAATGGCTTTTAAAAACAGCTCCAATAAACGTGTCTGATAATACTAGTGAAGTAAAATGAAACCTGCAAACTAAATTAACTGTTTAGAACTACATGCTTTATTCAGTCATCTCAGTTTGTATCTGCTAGGGAGGCTCAACTCCGCTAAGTGTTCTGTTATCTATCATCTTCCCTAAAATATTTATTGCTATTTTGTCAGCTTCTCTTCCACATTACGCTGTATAAAACACAGCTTATTGTCTGTGGTTCTTCAGTTTTCATTTGTTTTCATTAAAAAAGTTTACATGGTTGTATCAGCAGAGCTTCACAAGAAACTGCTCGTTCCTCATCAGCCAGATCACAATACAATGCAGCTTTGTTCAGCTTATTGAATATTAAGGCCCTATAGTAGGTGCCTCCTCATACTGAAAAAAACCTCAGTTTTCTAATCTTCCTTCCTAGCTCTCTACAAATAAGCTGAAAATGCGTTCTCCACTTCCTCCTTATCATGAATGTAATGCAAAAGGCCTCACACTTGCCCAAAACAGCTTTGTTTTGGTGTGCTTTCCAAATACTGCATCCAGTGTTGCTCTTTCTTCTAGTGACAGAATTCTCAAGAGGTGCAAGTTTCAATCACAACATAAAAAGAGGGATTCTGGTCCCATCACCAGATGAGGGCTAGCAGTAACATGCTTGTACACGCAGGGTGCACTGAGTCATCTTCACACATCTTACATCCAGGCAACAGAGAAGTTGTTCTTTGGCTGCCGTTAAACACTTTATGATTGCTCTTTAGATGTGCTGTTTGCATATAATTAACATTACAAAAGTATGAATGCAACCATTATTTCCAAAGGAAATAGTGTGAAGATTTTAATAGTGCATGTATGAATGAGAAAATTGAAATAAATGTGAATTGCAAACGCCAGATGCACAAAGACTTGATTAAGGGGAAGTTGTCTAGATGAGCAGCTTTATTTATTGTTAATGTAACAACGGCAGACATTAGGACTGCGAGAAATTAAAGATTTGCAGAGAAACTAAATCTCTAATGCTAAGGTGGAGCTCATTCACTGAGATTGTACCTGGGATTTAACTGTTTTTTTCAGGAGTTTTTTCAGGTTTGACCTGGGCTCCTAATGATTTTAGTTTCTTACTGAAACGTTTTTTGGAAACTCTTGCTAATAGCAGTGTACTCCATCGACCTCCAAACCACAACAGCACCCAAAGTCTGTGTTAACTTAAATTTTAAACTATTTTTAAAGCAATAAAGCAGTAGGATGTTGTGAGTACTTTTATCTATTGAACATTAGGAGCCAGGTTCTTTGGCAGAGATCATAAAGTTGTTGGGGACTAAAGTAATAAATAATAAAGTAATCAGCGATCTTCCTGACCCTGTTCTCTCAGTTGTGACTCCCTATCCTAGTTTCTTTGATTACCAGACCCTCAGGCTGTGTGGTCAAACAAAATAGAAGTTGTCAGGCAGAGAGAAGCTGTGCTTCAGTTAGCAGTTTGGTTGCAACTGGTTTGTGCCTCTTGGCTTTGGCTGGAACCTGGTCTGGAGGAAAGATGTAAATAGCAGTGTAGCTGAGATCTTCAATAGCTCCTCCTTCGTATCATTAATCTGTGGAAATAAAGTTTTGGGAAGCTGAGAGTACAGACAATAACAGGGAAATTGCAGGGCAGGTACAGCATTTCATGAAAGCCATTAGATCCTTCTGGGTCCTCTGAAAGCTTGCAAAGTTAAGTGTTCTGCTGTCATGAGTGGCAGAGAGTAAGAAGGAAGCCCTGTGCCATTAGGAAGATCTTCAGGGCTTTGAAATCCACTGGGATCAATACCTGTGCTGTCTGTAGCATTAGCTGCTTCTCTGACATGCTATGTGGGAATAGGAGAACTAGGGAGATAAAGCAGTTACATGGTTTATGGTTTTATAATGTGTACTCATAAATGATAGATTTCATGATTTTACATTTTTCTCTATATTTTTTTTTAGCTGTTCAGTGGTACTAATTGTCTTGCTGCTTCAGTCATGTACTGTGGGATGTACTCTGCACTTTAGGAAATATTAACACTCCTTTGCGTACCTTTCCAGAATAAATTATAGAGAAAGTTATTGGGTGTGTGGATTGTCATTTGTTTTTTAAAAGGGTAGCTGTATTCAAATCTTCGAAGAAGAGAAGCACGTTCTGAAACTTTTCAATGAAAAGTTCAGTAAGAGTGAAAGCCTTTCTAGATGACAGCAGCTTATTGAATCAGGCAATAAGTAATATTTCTGGTTTAATTTATAGTCTTCTCCCTATTATATTATTAACATTTTATTCAGAGATTGCTTGTTAGTTCTTGTAAGATTTTGGTTTTTTTTAATGAAGCTGTTCTTTTACTTACAAAGATATCTCATTCCTAGGTTGAAAATACTACCCTGTCTAGAGGCACATGGTATATGCTTGAAGGATTAATGGAAGAGTATTTATTTCCTGATGTAGTCACAGAACTTGCTGCTGGTCAAAAGTACTCTACGCCTCCTGTGCAACTTCTTCATTTTCTTCTAGAATATGGCCTATTGGTGAGAGATGAAGATGAATATTATAAATGATGATGAAGATGAATATTATAAATATTAAAGCAAGAAATGGAAGTATTACAGTCTTTGCTTCTGACATTATATTTAGTGGGTTTTAGTGAGGTATTCACCTGTCACCGCGTTCATTGCTGTGCTTGTGTTAAAAAGGAAAGAATTTAAAACTTAAGGATTTTTTAAAATTATTATTTATTTAGAAGCCATGTGAATGTAGTGCTCTAAATACTGTGGAAGAATTTCTCCAGAATTTCTTTTTGTTGCTTTTAGAAACAGCACTTGTGTGATTTTTTTTTTTTTTTTTTTTAACCTAGTAGTACACAGATAGCTTACTTGAGAAGGCAGTTTGTTCTAAGCAGTGATGCGTTCAGCTGGGATATTACAGTAGAGCAAACTCTCCTTGTTTCCTCTCTGGTTTTTGTAAACTCTTAAATTTCGCTGCTTGTAATTATGCATTAAATTGCATGTTACTTCACTGATTAAATTTGGTAACTTGGGATTGTAAGGAATAAAGAAAGTATATAAACTCATAGTGACTATGGATCTTTGGCCAGCATGGAGCCAATATTATTTTCTCATTTTATTACAGGGAAGTACCGATGCGATATTTTATGCTAAACTTCATCACGCTTTGTACCTTGTTCTCCATTGTGATCCTCCTTGGAAGTCCTCGTCTATGTTAAAGTATTATCTGGATCTTCTCCAGTGTCCTATCTGTAAGAAAGGTACCTGGTCCTTGATAGAGATGCTGGTAAGGTAAGAAAGTTTAATGAGGTGTTGATGCAATAGTTTTTATGTTACTCCAAACTCAGGGACAGGGGAGGAGGATTGGAATTCTATTGTATCAAAGTCACATTTTCACCAGAACAAGTTAATGGTACGTGAAGGTCTAGAATTGTAACTGAGATTTGAACCCTTCAGTTGATGTTTCAGTAAACGTTAGCTCACAAGCAGAGGATGATTTCTTGGAAAGGAAAAAAATGTACATTTTCGTGTCCTCCTTCCTTTTTAAAAACTGATTTCTATTTTTTTTTAAGCTCTTCACAAATTGTAATAACCTGTGTATTATTGCTGTTGTGGAGTGTATGTGTATACACACACATATATATATCTGTAATTACAAAGCAAATTCCAGTCTTACCTTATCAAACATGAAGCTTCATATTAGATTTTGACTTTATTCATAAACTTTGCCATCTTGTTCAGGAAGTCTGATTATATCCTATGCATCTACAAATCCAAGACTCAGTACGTAGGAGCTGTTTGGGTAGTTAGTCTATCAGCTTGAGGACTCATTTTTGGGTAATTTACATCAATAGAAATTAATCCTTCCATTCACGTTGAAGAGAAACTGAACCTCTTCTTGTTACTGCCATAGAATTATAGAATAATAGAATGTTTTGGGTTGGAAGGGACCTTAAAGTCCATCCAGTTCCACACCCTGCCCTGGGCAGGGACACCTCCCACCAGACCAGAATTAAATGCTTTGATATAACCGTGGTTACAGATACGTGAATGTGCATGATTGTGAGTGCATCTTTAGTCTTGAAGGGCATAGAATCACTATACTTGAATCACTCTAATTGGGCATTTAATAGTTTTTATTGGCAATATGTCACATGGAAATTATCTTTTATATAAAGTATTTTATCTTTTAGCCCTCACTGGCAGAATGTGAATATGCAGCAGTTGTATACCTGGTGGTTCCAGTACTCAAAATTCTAGCCAAAAAAAATATGTGTTCACCCTTTACTTCAAAATTATCTCCAGCATGTTAGACAATCATTAAACTTGATCACAAACTGTAATCCTGCCAAATAGTGTGTGTGAACTATTATATGAACTAAGGTTTGTAAGATGTTAGAGTGTCTGAAAAATATTACAATACTACCTTGTAATTTAAGGACTTTAAAGAAGTTCTGCTAAAATCAGTAATTGTAATCTGAAGTAGAAACAGAAGAATTAAGCACACTTAAATTATTTATTTTATAGTGTAATGCAAAATCTTCATCTATAACACAAAGCCCTGGTCACAAATGTGTTAATTTTTTAAAATCAGAATGTCAGGCTTTAAAATGATAAATGTTGCTGGGAAGCAAGGTATTTCCTTGTCAAAATTGTCAAAAGTCAAAGCTGACTTTTTTGCCAATAGATCAGACCATGATTTCTGTCATACAAATGCATTTTTCCATGTTTATTTTTCAGGTCTTGCCTTTATTGCAAAACCATTTGTCATGCAGTCCCGGTTTCAGGGAGAGGAGATGAACAGAGGATAGTTCACAAAACATTATTGAAGTTTTTCTTTGATGTAGTTAAAGCTGAAGTAGAGTTTCTGACGAAAAGGTGGGTTTTATAGGATAATACTTTTTCACAATTTCATGAGCATATCTGTATCTACAGCAGGTTGTATCCCGATTTTTGTATGTCCCTAAGAAGATACTGTTCTATAGAGATGGCAGTTTAGCTTTTCCTTTTGTATTTCTCAATTCTTAGTTTATTGTCCTTTATAATAGGTTTTTTTCTGATCTTGTTTTAAGGCCTCTAACTTTTCCCAGCCTAGTATTTCGTTATATTACAAGTTTCAGTAAGCATTTAATTTTGCTCGTAAAGTTGTATTTTTAGCTTTGCAGTGCTTCAGTATTCATTCTTTAAGGTAGACAAGCAGCATTTTGAACATACTGATTATTTTTTCAAAATTCAATTAACTGCTATCTTTTTCTAGGAAGACAATTATCTTTCCTTAGTTTATGAAGTATAAAAAAAGTCTTGATTTTGCTCTGTAAAGGCAGCCTTTACTTTATGTAATATTAGCACAATATTAGAATTCCTTCAGTCTGACTGTAATAGTCATCATTATTTTACTTATTATTCATCAGAAATTGTGTCTGATCTTTCCATACTTAAAAAATTGCCAAACCTGTGTGTGTTTTGACAGAAGACAAGGTTTCTGTCTGGTAACTATAGTAATCAAAGTGACATAAAGATTTAGGTTTTTTTCACTTCCTTTTTCTGCAGTTTGGTTGAAGGGACCAATTCACAGCATCAGCAAGTCATGCCACAGACGGTTCTTCTGAAGACCTTTTGGCTGGGAGGCGAAACCTCGGTGCTTTTTACCAAACACATAAATATTCTAACAGACTGGGTCATACTTTCCCATCGAGAATTGAACAGGAGAAACGATGTGAGTATGAATTTTATACTTTAAAATAATGAAGACCGACGTATATTTTTAGAGGCGTTCCTTTGTTCAGTCCTTTGTGGGGAATTATATGTAAGTATCACAGCTGCTTGTTATAGCCGCCTTTTGTTGTGAAGCATGCTGGTTTTTGCTCCACTAAGGGAAATGAATTGATCCATAAGATTCTCATATTGATCTGCAGAGAAGAAACGAGTCGTGAGTAGCTTGTTGGCTACATTCAGATGTTCACATGCCCTTACCAGCAGGTATTACTGTAGTCATTAGGGACACCAGCTTAACAGATCCTCTCAAACAATAAGGTGTAATGAAAGAGGTGATTATCTTATTTTACAGTGATTGTACTCAGGAAATGTTGGAAGGAGGTGGTTAACAAAACTAATAGGTTTTTTTTGCTGTTTTCTACAGGTACGTGTTATTTTAATAAATGCCCCAGTTTTCTTCCCAAGTCCTTTAGTTTCATTTGGTGTCTTCCCTAGGTCTTTTCATAAAAATGGAATTGAAGGCAACTTAATTGCTGTTCTGTGACCTGCTGACCAGCAGGACACTGACCTGAAAGATACTGAGTGTGCTCTGTACCACCTCTTTCTTTTCAGAAGATAGAGGCCTTGTAAAACATCTTTGACTTCTAGATTCTCACATAAAATACAAACTTACTGCTGTCTCTGCGTTCTCTTTTAAATTATTGTTGAAAGCACAGAATAAATAGGTACTTCATTCACTTTTTCAATACAATAACAGAACAACAATAGGAAATCAAGTATTCCAGAGAAAAAAGCACTTTCAATATAATACCTAGTAGTTCTTCATTATGTTAAGAAAGCAGAAAGATTAAACATAATGAGAGCTTCACTCATCTTACCTAGCCAGACCTCCTACCTTTTTTGAGGGCTATCAAAGCAAGACATTCTGAAACAGTGCTGCCTTTTATCCTTGGTCAAGATATTAAAAAAGTGCCTAAAATTAGGCTTCTATACCTATATTTATATTTAAACAACCTACCTTTTCAAAGGTTCTGAGCACCAGGCTCGCATTCAGTTGGTGTCAGTGGCCGTTCGGTTTCTTTGGAAAATGGGGCTGCTTTCATATGTTTCCTGGTGTTGAATCTGCAGTTTAAGGGTAGGCACCATTTTCTTTTTTCTGCTGTGCCTTCTTTTGACAAGTTCCAGCAGTGTAAGCCATACCTTTTTCATAAAGCATTCTTTGCATAAGCAGAATAATCACTTGTGTCAGATGGAGGTTAGTACATATATGAAAAATAAACTTAAAAGAGAGAATAAGACCTAACATAAAACACAGAGACCTTCCTCTTGTTTAGGTTCTGTTTTCTTTAGATACATCTATATAAGAATTGTACTTTCAGCACAAAACTCAGATGCCTATTGCTTTCCTACTTTGATCTTATGCACTGTAATGTACAATATCCCTGCAGATATGAATTCTAGACTTAAAAAGCAGCTTGTTGCCTCATAATATCTGTATTTCTGTGTGTTCTTTCTTACAGCCTTATTCTTTAACTTCATATTTATATATTGCATTTTCTTTCCCTCTGCGTTTTTTGGCAAAAATAAACTCTAAAACAAAATGCCATATTTTTACATTCCAAACTTCTCATTGTCCCTTTCTGCGCTCTCAGTTTTGTTATACTGAAACCTGATGTACTGATTTTTCCATATGTTCAGAGACTCCGTTTAAAATTCCGTGACCTAGTTGAAAAGGTCACTAAGAAAGCCAAAGCAGCAGGTCCTCCCCAACTGTGCAAGCAGATCTGTATTTTCTTTCCTCCTTTTTTTTTTTTATTATTTTGGAGATGCATAAACAAAACCACAGTATTTCCATGTCATTAAATACAGTGTATTGAGTGCAAAATTTTCCTTCCTGTCTTCAGTTTAAGAGTGTGAGTCCTTGTTACAAATCTTGTTTTTTTAAAAGCTATTTGCTCAAGAGGCAATACATTGGCAAGAAACACTTAAGGCCAGTCCAAAACCTAAATGAAAGGAATGACTTTGGGTATTCTTACTGTCCGCATAGGCACAGAAATTAAGTGTTTTATAGCACAGTGTAAATGTTTCCCATCTTACACAAGCTCATAAGAAGAAACAAACGTGCCAATTGTGATACCTAACTTCCATGCAATTGTCCAGTAAAAATATCTGTAAAGAAAAACAGACTAACAGTTTAATTAATTTGAGGGGGGGGGCATATCTAACACATTCTTTTCTAAGTGGTAAAAGTGGGTGATTATTTTTTTTTTAGCTTTTTAGAATCAAACTATCATTTTTTTTTTTGTGATTGAAAGAGATTGCAACAAATCAGCACTAGAGTGGAGGGAAAATACCTGTATATGTTTACTCTCTTCTAGTGCTGACTTATTGCAAAATTATGTTCTCTATATAGGGCAGGGGATGTATTTCACTTTTCAGGCCTATTACAACCTACATCAGAAAAAAAAGAGAACGAAGGCTTAAGTTACGTATATGACTGCATTTGCTTTCTTGTGTTAGATAGAATTTACTTTATTTTGAAAGTACCAGAATAAAATTAGTGACAGGGAATTGGACACCCTTGCTCATCACTGTTAGTCTGCTGTGACAGCCTGGAGAAATAAAACTGATACACTATCCTTGTAGTTACAAATGCACTGCCAAAGAACGTAGAAGCTTTTCCATCACTTGAGATCTTCAAAACAATATTGAATATGATTGTAGTATAAATAAGATTTATTATTTATTATATTGTTTAAATAGGTGTGATGCAGAAACTCCAGCTCAAGGTTTCTTGACTCAAAACTGTTAATTCAATTTTAGAATTTACAAAGGAACGTCTGTGTTTCTTATACCACTTTGAGTAGCATTGAGCTATTGCATGGCTTTTTTCACAATGTCACAAATGGTATCAGAAACGCTCTTCCTCCTTGATGCTACTGGTGGTTTGTTTGTTGTTTTTTTTTTAAAAACTGTCTTGCATAGCTTGACAAAGGAGTGAAAAAGGCATTAATTCTATTTTTTTTGTTGCATCATCTTGCATATTTCTTACTTGTTTTCTTCCATGTTTCAGGTATCATTACCGGGTATAAATCTGCTTGGTCTAAATTCGTAGAACCAAATGTCTTTCCGGTATATTTGTCATTTCCAATAACTTACTTGGGAGTATGTGTTAGGCACTTTTGGAATACTGCATAACGCTACAAACATTTAACATCACATGAAAAGGAACTCTAAAATGACTCTGTAATTCAAAGTAAAAAAGTTGAAATGAATTTTTCCTATGACTTAAAAGCTTTCCTATAAGAACTTTTATGTGTACTAAACCACACTGTGAAACTTCTGTCACTGCAGCACTGCACTTGACTTGGCAAAGCATTAAATGGAACAGCAATGTAGGAATTGCATTTGCAGAGCTTGGCAGACATCAGTTGTGCTGATGTGACCTTTGTATGCTAACGCAGTCAACAGCCTCTTCCCCCTTCAATGCCTTTCTCGGTGAGATGGCTTTGATTCTCAAGAAGGAGGAAGAGAGTTTTGAAAAAAGGTTTGACTGGGTCTTACTTAATTTGCTGTGCATGGTGCAGTGGGTTGACCCCAGCTGATGTGTAAGTCCTCACCCACCCTACAGAGGGACGAGGGGGAGAATCGTGTGGGCAAAAACTAGAAAACTCATGGTTCAAGGTAAAGATGGTTTAATAAGTGAAGCACAAGCAAAGTAAAATGAGGAATTTGTTCACCACTTCCCATCAACAGGCAGATGTTCAGCCATGTCCTCAAAAGCAGGGCTCCATCATGCATAGCAGTTGCTTGGCAAGGCAAATGCTGTAAGCCTGATCATCTCCACCTTCCTCCTCCTCTCCCCTGTTCTTATTGCTGACCGTGATGTTTATATGGCAGGGAATATCCCTTTCATCGTTTTGGGTTGGCTCTCCTGGCTGTGTCCCCTCCCAGCTCCCTGCGCACCCCCAGAACATCCTTGTCATCAACCCAGATTCAAAACATGGCACAGTCTGCTGTGAAGAAAACTCTCCATCCCAGGCAGACCCAGTACACTTCATTTTATAAGGAAGAGTAACACCACAGTTCTATAATGAATTTTTCCAGCACAGTTTGAAATACTACATTTTGTAGTAGTATATTATTTTTAGGAATTTTAAAAATATTTATGGGGAAGAGGGAGAGACTTGAATACTTTTTAATATACCTACAGAAAGCATGCTCTCGTTTGCCAGTTTATAAAGAAACGAACTGTTAGAACTAAATCAGATTCAAATTTGATTAAAGATCAAACTAGTAACTGATAGAACCAAGATCAGTGGTTTCTGAGTAGTCTCAATTTTTGTAAATTGAAGGCTCATGTTCCAGTGACCACTAGTCACACCATTATCTAAGTGACAGTGTAAAGAAAAACTCTCATTTAAATATATTTTTCCTTAATCCAACTTAATCCAAAACTGCATTTGTTAATAAATGCAGTTCCTGCGATTCATGAGCAATTCATGTCATTTATATGGGTAACTTGTTTTTTGCTATTCAGGAGTAAGAGTTTCCATATAATGTTCTGAATATTGCTTTCCTATGTCTACAAAAGCATCAGGTGGCTCCTGTGCATTTACTTTTTCACTGATTAATATACAGAGAACACTTAGCTGTGGAAGACTTTATTATTATATTCCAAAAATATTGTTATTGAAACTTTTTTTTTCTTTGCTGATATTTTTTCTCTTTATGTTAGTTTGGTAATTAAAAATATCATCTAAGTGTCAGAAAAACTGCAGCTTGGAACTAGCAGTAGAGTTGTAAAGCAGTAGAAGAGACTTCTTTTTAAGATTTATCCTCTTGGGTTTGATAGCAGAAGCTATTTATGTGCACAATGATGTTTCGTCATATACGATAGTAATTCCCATTTTAAATAGAAATGCTTGCTTCTTTTCACTTTTTAATATTGCATGTGCTTTCATTACTATGTTTGTATTGTTTTGTGATTGAAAATGAAAATATTTTTACGATGTTAATATTTAAATATTTTTAGAACAGATGATACTCTCAGTAAATTAGAGCATTTCCCCTTCATTTGTAGCATGGAACCATTTATTTCAAAATATTAAGGAGAAGCTCTTGGTTTGTACTACTCTTGATTTACCAAAATGTCAACGAAGCCTACACCAGTTGGCAGGATCTGGTTTGTCTGTGTCAGTCTGCAGAGATACTTAGCTGAGCAAATGTAGTTGTAACTAGTGTATCAGCCACATTTAATATGCCGCTATATATCTGACTGCAAAACTTCATTAATACTTGCAGTATTAGCAGTCATTATTTCAATCTGCTGCCTCAAGGTCAGCTTTCACTCCCCACCTCTGTCCTTGAAGATATTTCACAGACGAAGCTTATGATTCAGAAATGAAAGAATACAAATACTTGTGCTTTACAGCTGTACCTACCTCAGATTACAGCCCTGTGTCCTTGATCCTGTCACTTACCTTCGTTAAAATTGTGTTTATTTGCTGCATTTGTGTAATTTATTTCCTGCAAAGAACTATTGATGGAATTAAATTATTCACCCAGTATTTTGCTTTGGGGTCCAATGATAAAAGAGGTATGCATACTTAAGGGAAATTTAAATGAATTTCACATGGTTTAAATTATTTCTTTAGTTTCTATTCCTGAATCCTCAGAAGATGGGGAGTAATGTAGCTTTTTAAATATTTAAAATATAGTTGAAAAGAAAATTATTTTCATGTTGACATGGCATATCAGTGTTCTCAGTTGTTGGGTTTTTTTTAATTATGATATCCTACAACTCCTATACAATAAAATAATATGATATACTAAAGCAAGGGGCAAACCAAATCAAGTAGAGCTGAACAGAATAAAAGAAAGTAGGGCTGGAAGCGATTTCAGAGGTCACCTTCCTAACAGACTCTCCCTGGCCAGTTCTTAAAGGCCTTCAGTGATAGGGATTATACTTCCTGCCCACGCAATTTTTATTTGCAGTTGTGTTTATTCCTTTTCTTTTGAATGACAAGTAAGTAAGTCTGTTAACTGTAGGGACAGTATTTATGCAGGTTTTTGACAAACTACTTTATAATCTTTTTATAATAAATCTCATTGGTGTCACAATCTCTGTTGCTCTTACATATGTCTGATTTATTGATGAAGCTCAAACTGTTTCAGTCTTTGGTGCTTTCTAGCTCCTGAGGGAATCCTATTAAATTATTTTAAACCAACCTTGAACATATTTTGTTCTCAAAGGAGTATCAGACAAAATATTGACTGTGGTATGGGAGCACAACAAAAGGCAGAAAAGTTGGTCTAAGTAATTCTTTAACAATATATTGTCTGGTGCTCTAGCGCTTCTCCAGTAGAGCCTTAGTTGGGTGTCTTTGGGCAAATGAATTTCATGTGTTCCTGCAGTGGTGCACGTATCCTTCCAATTTGCACAGACAAATACTGTGTTTTCTGTGGTTGTACGTGTGGTCACAGGAATCACTTATTTTAGAATCGTTGCATAAAATATTTCTAGATGTCACAGCAGGGTGTTGAGTAGAGAGACCCTTAGCACAGATTAACTCGGACACTGGAAGTGGTGCTTTACACCGCCAATACTGATAGAACAAAGTGCTCACGTGGGTGAACAAATAAATGTGTCTATCTCACAGTTCTTTCTGGGTAGCATGTTAAAGTACTGTATATTGACTTGATGCTTCCTGAAGGCAACATGCTGTGGCTCTTTTATCCACGCATGACTGTTTTGTGCAGGTTCAGAGAAGAAAATGCCCATAAGTGTGTTCTTTCTAAATTTTCAGCTGCTAGTTCTTTGGAATTTTTGGTAACAGAAGTAAGTTTTCTGATCCCACAAATTGTCTGCTAAAGTTTTTTCTGTGCAGGAAACTAACACCGTGCATCCTTTTCCCTTTTGACGCAGATGTACACAGTTAGTCACAAAAGGAGCTTTAATTTCATGATGAAATCTTCAGATAAAGAGAATCAGAATGGGGAGAAAAAGATCACCGTAGTTGTCAAATGAGACACAAGGCTAACTAGCATGAAGGCAGTACTTGAAATCTTGCAGTTAAACAAAACCTAATTTATAAAGAAATCACACTTCATACTTGTAAGCTTTGATCCAACTTTGCATGTGGGTTTAGACAGTATGTTTTTAAATAACTTGCATTTCTCCAATGACAGGTCTTAATTGATGTGGCTTCAATAGCATATTAATTTTGTTGACCTGGCTGCAACAGTTAGATTTTGAGCAGAAAAAGAAAAGCCAGCAAAGAAGTGATATAGCAACAGAGTTGGCTTTTATCTAAAGAAGTTCTCTAGTGTTATTTCTGGTATATTATCAGTGTGAATTTGTTATACAGTACAGGTCTATATACTTGTTTATACTTGTTACAAGTTTATACTTGTTATATTTGTTATGCAGTACAGGTCTCTTTTTTTTTTTTTCCTCATTTAGGCTTTCACATGTGAAATAGCTGGTCTATTAAATGCAATTCTTGGAACTGTAGTGGAATATTGGATCATCTCAAGTTTGCTTATGAACAGAAATGTGTTTCATCAAATAGCTGATGATTTGGCTCACTACATTGCCATTTCCTGCGATGGTGAGTGTTTGTAATGCCTCTTGAAATCTTCCGATCAAATACACTGAAGTCCAAACTAAAATCCCCAGTTTACTTTCAGGTTATATTTTACCTTCTGCTGCAGCTGTGCAGTCTTTGTGGTGTGATCTGTACATATGTAGCTGTGAGAAACTGTGTTATTGTGTGTATGTGTCTGTCTGTCTGTCCAAAGCAAAGACCAAACAGAACAGCCTTTCCTACTAAAATCCCTCTGAATAAATCTAAGTAGGCGTTAATGTGAAAGCAAGAATTGCACAGTGTGAAGAATTAAAAAAAGATCTTCGGAGCTTCCTTGTCAGTTTAGGAAGAGCTTTAAGCATATCATAACAAGCCGTAACCTCAGAGAAGCAATTAGAGACACCTTAGCTCAGGCCAATTCCCGGGTGAATTTTTTCACTCCACAACCTTGATTTTGTTTGCTAAAGATACTTCAGCCTTAAGTCCAAAAGCTACACTGAACTCTTGGGCTTCAAATGAAACATTTCAGTGTCTCATTCAAAATCTTTACATTTTACGGACTTTATTTGGGGAGTGGGGGAAAATTCCCTAGTCTCATGAATCACTGTTGTTCCTCGTCATTAAGCATACTAGAGAAAGAGAAACGTCACAACTCAAATGAACCATTGTCATTTGACATGAAATGTCCTTTGAGGTATCGTCCTTTTAGCAACTAGGGGACAAGGACAAAATAGTCTCAGGAGAACTAGTGAATGTTTATAATTTCATTTTCAAACTCAATTCACACTAAAGATTTTTTTTTTCCCAATTAGGACATAGTGGGAAAGCTGTAACTGACTTGTTAGACTCTAGATAAATGTTTCCACTCCAGCCCTGTAGAAAGCAAATTATCAGAACCATTATAGCCTTCTCTAGATTTTAGAAAACCAAATCAATTGGAGCCTTATAATATATAAATCAATAGAGCTTTTAGTGTCTGCCACTATTGCCACCTCTCCGACAGATATTCTAGCTTTCATATAATAGGGAGAAACTTGGGTATATATTTCTGTTGCACTTTCCTACTTTCCCGAACACAAATGGAAAATGGTACTTACTGTGTGCTCTCCTCCACCGAGAGCATTCACAATCTGGTTATAAAGAGTTAAGATTCTTTCACCTGTTGGTGATCACTGCAGCTTTGTTCAGTCTGCAGCACTTAAAGCCCAAAAAACTGTTACAGTTTACCGGAATTCTGTCGCTGTTAGAGTAGGAAACATCTCTACCCTCAAAACTTGTGCTTCTGTTTCGATTGAGTCTACAGATCAGTATCACTTCTTAGCAGAAGAGAATATTCCATGAATAAAGACTTTCTTCCTCATGACAGACCTTGCTTTTCAGAGGTTTCAGTTGCTATTTTGACAAAATTATTTTGCTACAATCAAAATACAAATATCACCCTAAGAAAAATCAGTTATTCTTTCTCCTTTTCAAAAAAAAAAAAAAAGGTAGGACAGATGTATGCCTGTTATATATTGAGATAGATATACATTCTTCTGTAGCTGTCTGTATTGGGATTTTTTAAAACAGGATGAACTATTTGGTATAACGTGGAATTTATTGGTCACCCTGCATTACTTGTGCATTTCTTTGTTCGTGTATTATACATTTTATATATGAATAGTGTTTTTATTGTGTCACAGATTTTAAAAATGATTACTTGCATAACTTCCCAAACAAATAATTTAATGCTCAAAATCAAGGTGTAATTTTATAAAATTGTATTTAAAGGGTATTTTATAAAAGTTTTATATAAAAAATAGTGCTTTGCCTTTTAAAATCTGCTGACCATTTTCTTAGAAGCTGGTCTTATTATCAGATGATGGATAAAATCTTTTTTAATGTGAGTATTTTTAGTAATTCTCATAGAGAATTACTAAAAAAAAACCTGGAAGAGTCATCTTCTAGGTAACTCTAGGCGTACAGGTTTGTGTATTCTCATTTTAAGGCTTTTTCTTTCCCTTTGCTCTTTATCCAGATTTTTCAATATGTGAATTGAAAATGTTCATTTGTTCCATACCGTCCCCTTGGCTTCAAATGTTTGTTGCAGAAGCAGTTTTCAAAAAAATGTGTTTACAGAGGAATATAGCTATTTCTGAAGAACCTCTTTCTCTTCAGAAAATAGTAAGTCAACCTTAATAACCTATCATACTTAGACATTTAGCCAGTAATTGGATTCATTAAAGTCTTGGAAAATACCTTTCTTTTGTGGTCTAAGGTCATACTCATTGGATGCATTGTTTCCCACCTGTAGATAGACTCTACTGCATTTAAATGTCTTTTTGCCCAGGATCTGGGTTCAAAAGAAGATTTTTCTTACCAGAGAATTTGTAATACCTGATGAATTTGTTTACATGCAGTAAACATGAAAAATCACAGTGAAAGCTTTTTAAAATAATCACTGATTTAAATACTTTATTGCAGTATTCAGTTTTAATTAAGAAAAATGTCCAATAAAGTGTGATTTTCCTGGGATAACTTTCCCTTAAGGTTTTTGGGGAGGTGACAGTCTATTATTCTATGGTGTCCAAGCATATGTTACATGCAAGATCTCATTATTTTGAACCACAATGTATTCCTGTTAATTTCTCCTCTTAAGAACTTTTTCCTACTTGCAAACCTTTTCCTGCCTTCAGATCACAAATTGTGATAGTTGATGAAGAAATACATGATGAAAGCTGTGAAAGAAATTCTCAAAACCATGACTGCTGGCAGGATGTAGGCAAATCAGGGAGATCACGCAGGAATCACGTGCCCTAACTGACAGCCTCATTTCAGTAATCTTAATACTAAGGACTAACCAGAATATGGAATCCCTATCTTTTTCTATATGGCCTAAAATTCCGTGGGAGAGTTAAAGAAAAGCAAATTTATACCTTTACACGTTTTCCATACATAACTTTTCTTGAATTTTACAGGAGTTTATTGTGAACCAAGATCATTGTTTATTAATACATCATGTTTAAACAGAGCTTGAACAAAAGACTGTCAGAATTTTAAAAACAAACCAACTACATATCTAATATTTAACATATGTTGCCAACACATATGCAGCAGCAATTGCTATTTTTAGTATTGCCATGACTACTGATCACTCTCTGCAACTACTTAAATGTAAATTTTTGTAGTGCTTGAAACAGGTTCATGTGCTTTTTGTGGCTTTCCTTAGCATTACAGTTCTTCCCGTCTCATTCCACAGAGTAACTATTAATTACTGTCCAGTTTTGCCAGCTTTTCTCACACAGGATGTTATCATCTGGGCTTGTCTACTGATTCAAATAGTGCTGTCTTACTCTTTGGGGGTAAATGTACAGTGAGGGTGCAGATAAGGTGTCCCCCACCCATTGCAAATTTTCTGCATAATCTACAGTGATCTGATAGATATTCAAAACTGTCTTTAATATCTTTTTTCAGATACAACCATTGTGTAATCCATGGATGGCTTCCCTCACTAGAGTTTTTCCTGTGCTTTACCAAACTGCAGAAACTTACATGACTTTTTAAAGTGAGGGTATGGTGGGTTGGAAGCTCATGGAAAGAAACAAAAAATTTCTACAATGTCCAAAACTATCCTAGTAAAGAGAGAGCATCTAAGGGATAACTAGCTTATTGCCCTTGCAGTGCTCAAGGGCTTAATCCAACCCCACCCCAGAGATGAAGGAGGGGAGTGAGTATTTCTTTACCAAATTGCTCCCTGAGTTGGTAGTAGGAAGCTTGTAAATACTTTAATTAAGTAGCCAAGAATCGATTAGCTTTACTTCAGTCTTATGTCCAGCTAAAGTGATCAGAATTTCCTCAGATACTAAAACACCAAGAGAGGTCTAGAATTTCGCACTTTCTGGCTCAGACACAGCTCACTCACCTCTGAGGCCAGCATGAAAAGCGAATTACAAGAATATAACAAAGATTGCAGACAACAACTTTATCTATATACGCAATCATTTAGGGATCATATTTTTAAAAACTTAGATACAGCAAGCTGTGAGAGGGGGATGGCTGCATTGCATGACGTGCAGTGGAAGAAAATGTCCGCGTTTTAATTTGCTGTCTATGGAGTCACTGAAAATGTTGCTTTTGCAACAGGTCTGTTGCTATTTGCCTGCTTTGCGAGAGGTGGGGATGCATGAGACAAGGAGGATGCAGAAAGCAAAGAAAACGAAAATAGGGCAACGGCCGTGCCCTGAGTCTCAAAGGGCATTACAGATGCTAAATGGTGATAAGCAGAACCAAGTCAAAGTGCTGCCTGATCTACCGTAAGTAATACCTATAACATCACCAGTTTTATTCTGCTGTGGGGGACAGCTTCTGACCTGACACGTTTCTTGAACTTTATATGACCTGTTTTGTTGTCTGCAAATTACTGCAGCTGACAGAAAGCTCCATTGTAAACCTGTAACACCTCTGGCCTGGGGTTCCCCCTTTCTCCTCAAGTCTCAGTGTATACGCAGACTGATGTGCCTCTATTTTCCCAGTTTTAAATTTAAAGTGTACATAGACAAGGTGAACTGTTCACAGAATTACCTTTAAAGAAAGTTTAATTGTGGGTAATTTAATTTTATTACTGTTTTAAATACAGTTATAATTAAATGACATAGAAATCAGGTAGTTAAGACATTTCAGAAATACCTCTGAAATGATCTAAGTATGCTGTATGTACACATTTAAAAGCATGAAGTGTATATAAATTATCTTAAAATAGAGAACAGTGATTTTAGATGTGTCCCCTTTGCTCTGTTTTCAGTGACTTAATCTTTAATAAGTGCTCTACACTGACAAAGAAGCTTAGAACACAAGCAGAAGTTGAGGCTTCGTACACCAAAGAGAACTGTGTTTTGGCCGAAGAGGTACATTTTTACAAGAGAAATCTTAAAGGTATGCTATTAGATTTATGTTAAAAACTTCATATGGTTAGAACTGGCAGTTTCAGGTTTAAAAATCTTGTCCTGATGAATCCTGAACTAAAATGGTGGCTTATGCCCAATAATTATTTTCTTAGGTTCATCTTTCTTTTTTTTCCCAATGTCTGTTTAAAAGGAGGAACTGTGTACATGGTGGGGTAGAGCTGCCTTCTCCGTTCCCCTCCCCCTTCCAGATATTAAATACAGTGTACAGCTTGTGTGAGCTCATTCCAGTCTTGCCCGCCTTACTTTGCTAATCCACCTCAACCTGTGCTTGGTAGGATCAACGTCTTCTGATTTGAAAGTATAATTCAGTCTCCATCTCTTTCAGTCCTAGACATTTTGTGAACAAAGACCGAGGAGTATGCTATGTTACATAGCTGTGTTAAGCATATGGACTGTTTTCTTCCAGGCATTCAGCCCAGACTATGAAAGGCATTTGGCTTTTGTCTTAGCTATACTGGAACCCAAGTACCTAAGGAATAAAACAGCGCTGCAGTAATTCATTCAGTTCCTACTTACTACACAAATTTAATAAATCATACTTTACATGAGCCTTTACCTGAACAGAATTACTTGCTGGGACTACTTTTTGTCATCTTCATCATCAGAAATTTACCTATATCGCTTCAAACGCAGCTATATTAATCATGACGCCCAAGAGAAGGCTTAGAAAAAAACTGGAAAAAGCAAGCTGGGATTGTTCAAAAAATTAAAACCAGAATTGTATCACAAACACTGAAGGACAAGAAAAACCCCTCACCCTCTTTTGGGATTTAAGAGAGCTTCAGTAACAGAGCCAGACCATGCATTTTTAAAATTGGTTCCCTTTCTCTCTATTGCTTTTGCAAGTAAAATTGATGTGAATTATTACATGCTGACTTCTACAAAGAAAAGTGAGCTGAAGGACTAGGATAATAAAAAAAAACCAACCAACTGCTTTTTTTTTCTATTCTTCCTCTGCCAAAACTGCAAGTAGTATCTTCTGTTGAAAGAATGAGTATGGAGCTGACAGATTTACATAGTGAAGGTATTAATATAACAAAATATACCATGTAAATCTTATCGCAAAGGCTGAGAGATTTAGCCTGAGATATTTTTCATTTCTAAGATGTTTGGTTGCATCGTCTTTCACCTGGCATCAAGATTTTCCTCTGGCTCTTGTTCAAACCTAATCATTTAGTGAAAGTGAAACGGCGTTTAGAATGGGTCTGAAGTTTTTATCATGCAGAAACTAATGGTGTCTCTACACGCAAGCAGCAGTTCTCAGCTGCTTGCTGTTCAATTTTTCACACCTACTTCAGCTTTACATGGTGTTAGGGCTTAGGTGTTTTTTTTTCCCCAGAGGATTTTCATTATTATTATTATTATTATTGTTATTATTGTTATTATTATTATGACCCCTTCATTTATTTCTCTCTTTTTCCCCCCTCCCTTGCTACTGTAGCCAAGTCAGGCAGCCTATTGAGAAACAGCAAACCATCTGTTAACGGATTTGAAGTTCTGAATTATACTTGAGTGTGTAGAGGCACTCGTGCTTAGCCAGAAACATTCATTTGAATTAAGCTATAAATGCTGTGTAAAAAGAACCATACATTTTAACGTAGGTTCATGAATAAATTTAAGGGAGGGCAACTGCACTCTAAAGTTTTATTGCTTCAAAACCCAGTATTTTTGGTGTTCTGTGATCACTTGGTGCTTTTATAGTGTGATTGAAGCTTTAAACCTTGAACTGGGGGGAGATAATTCCTGTGTTAAACCGTTTGCAATACAATTTCATTGCTGGGTCTCTGGTGGAACAGAAGCTCTGTGGGTTTTTTTTGAATTTTCTTAAAAGATGGTTAAACAGGATAAAGGAAAATCTTACTCATTATTGAATTTTCTGGCATATAGCCAGGTCTCCTAGTTCCAGGCACTTTGATTATTTTCTTTAGTTGCTATCTTGCCTAGTCTAGTGTAATCTATTAATTTTTTATGGTAGGAGAGACAGCCCTGCATAGAGCTTGCATAAGAAACAAAGTGGATAGATTGATTCAGCTTCTCTCTTCCCCTGGAATAGACATTAATGTTAAAGGTAAGTTATTCAATTTCTCTACAGAATGAAGAAATTAAGCCAGATAAAGAACTGTATTAATATCTGTTTGTAATAAAGTTTGTATTTATACTGTTAAAACTGTCTTTTTATTTTAAACAACACAGAATGAGGAATTTTTTACCAAAAATTGAGGAAAGGTTAATTTATAGCTAAAGTGCATTTTAAAATGACATTGATTTTTAAAAACGCTATTTAATTTTTTTTTCAGATGTTTTTCAATAGAATTTCTTGTTTTGAAACCACAGGCTGGCACCGTAGCCAGGATAAATACTGAAAAGTAAAGTGTTTTGCCGTCTAATAAATTATGTTATTAACATTTTAGTGCTACTTCTGCTGTTTTAAAACTTCCCTTGATTTATAATTCAGACTATGCTGGCTGGACGCCTTTGCATGAAGCCTGTAACCATGGCAGCACAGTGTGTGTCCGTGAAATTTTGCAGCGTTGTCCAGAGGTAGACCTGCTCAGTCAAGTGGACGGGGTGACTCCTTTGCATGATGCACTGTCAAACGGACATGTAGAAATTGGCAAGCTGCTCCTTCAGCACGGGGGTGAGTGCCTTTATGCTAAACGGGCTTAGGGAAATCAGCCACCGCTCCGAGTTCCTTATGAAGTTCGTGGTGTGGGTTTTTTTTTCCTTAATCGTTGCTTGAAATACAATGTTATTATGAAATATTTATTTTAAAACATTTTTAAGCCAAGCTGTTTTGGTCACAATAAAAATAATACTGTTTTCACACTTATCTTGATCAGCTGAATATGAAATTAACCAGGATTTTCACATTTTTTTCCAATATGGTAATGTTTTTATTCTGCATTTTACACCATATGCATTGTAACTATATTCTCCAAACTCATTAATGAAGATAAAGATTACCTAGTCACCAAGCAAACCTAAGGATTTTCTTTGGTTGTGATCTATTTTTACCACAATGCAAAAATAGATCGGTAAATCTCTATATAATCATGTATTTCAACAGAAATTTGTGCAGCATTTATGAAAATTAATGTGATGGTCTTTGAAGAACACAATTAGCTTGGTAATTAGTTTAAGAAAGGAATCTATATTGTAATTGCGATAACTGCTGTTTAGGGATAGTAGTGGGAGGGATGCCTTAGCTTCTAAAAAAAGATACATTGCCCCTCAGGCAGACACATGATAAATGTTTTGAACAACATTTTTTTTCAGTGACAGGGAACTTGTATCTTGCCTTGAAATATACTGTATCAATATAATTAACTTAGCATGTTTTTTTAAAAAATCAGGTACCAAGAACGTTCTTGAATATCAGCTCTCCCTCCTTTTAATTCATTTACTGAAACGAGTGTTTGTGATATCCCTACCATCCACCCACTCTGTCAGTTTAATCTCTGTCCATTATACGCCGAGTCCAGATTTTTTTTCAGTCCGAATCATCCTGCATGTAGCCGTGAGGCAGAAGAATGCATTGTATTTAGATGGCCTATTACTTAATTAAGGTAGAGAAACAACATTTTACTTCATCCTTCGGTATGACCTCCGTATTTACAGTCTTCTCCTGCCCCCTAAAGGCTATTCCTGTGCCTGTTGTGCGAGCACCGGCTGGTAACCAATATGTTCCTCTGCGGTTCTGCCTCCTGTGTCTGCTGAGCCCCAGCTCTGTGGTGGCTCCCAGGTGTTTTATGCATCTGCTGAGCCCTGTCCCTGACATGCCAAGCCAGTAGCTGGGCTCCCTCCCATCGCTCCGAGGGATGCACCAGCCGATGCCGTGGTTGAGCCCAGCTCCTCCATCGGAAAGGGCGCGGGGCTGACAGATGTGCATTTCTCCTCCGCTTCTGTGAAGAATCGGTGGTGGGTGATCCCCACATCCTAGGGGAAGAGCTCTCCTCGCACGTGCATTCATCAAGGCTTTTTCTGGCAACTCCAAAGGCCGCCTGTGCCCTTACCTTTGCCGTGGTGGCCGGCTGCGTTTTGGCCTGTCAGATAGCTGGCACGACTGCGCTGGGAACGCGTGCTGCCCCCTCAGTGCGGATTTACTCAGCTCAGTAATTTACAACACATCTCTGCAAAAACTTTTCCCGCTTTCTGGCTCTAAAAACCTTCAGCTTGCAAGAGTTAATTATACATAATATGCATGTGTATATATATGTATGTATGTGTAAACATACATGTAATAGACATATGTTTATATATGTATATAATATACATACATATGTCTATATAATGTTTTACTCCATCAATGATTATGTATATGCATTATATACATAATATATATACATAACCATAATATGTGTATAATATCCATCCATACATAATCATTGATGGAGTAAAACAATACAGCTTTAATCACAGCAAAGTTAAAACCTCCAGTATGGGGGTTTACATACCAGTTACATACCCACACTGGGTACGTATGCCCGTACCAGTACATACCCAGTGTGGGTTTATAACCCGGTGAAGTACCTTTTGCAATTAAAATATATTTCTGAAAATGTGTTCCAGTTAAAATATCATCATTACTTTAGCATAGTAACCCCAGTTTATCTAAGAAGATTCCTGGTGGTGTTTGTCTTTGAGAAATACACCTGTAGTGCCTTCGGTTTTCCTTACTGGTGTGGCCTTTCTTAAGCTCATCGAGATGTCTGTAAACTGTTTAAATATTAATAGTTCCATTGTACTAATAAACAGGGAATGCCAAAAAAATGTAGTATAATCTGAACAGTAAAACATGTTCCATTTACTTACGTTAAAAGTATTTACTAGAGTAATTGCTTTTTGCACTTCAGAAGTCTGTTAAGACCAAATTTTGAAACTCAGTTGTTTGGGGAGACTGGGATTCCTACCTCCATAGTTGACCTTGCTGCTTAGCCTAGGACGAGGTTCAGCACGTCATCCACAAAAGTAAAATAACGACCATCATAGTAACACACCTATAACTTAGAGTCCGTGTCAGCAAATAAGCCGGTCAATGAAATACGTAATGGAGTTTTACAACAATAGTAACATTACATTTTTAATTGACATCATTACTTGACGTTTTAGGATAAGCAACATTTAAATTTCTTTTCCATTGCTGTATAATAATCCTTGGCTTTCAACCTAGCAAAACTGGAAAGAAAATTAAGACAATATCGTGAAGAAACCGTTGCAAAGGGTCATTCTACATGTTCCAGATTGTATTGCAAATGTGTAACTCATCAGTTACATCAGCATAACTTAGTACAAGAAGGAATTTAAACAGACTACTAGCTTCTGGCAAAAACCAAACTGAAATCTTGTTCGGCTGCCAAACCGAATGTGCTGTTATTATTAATGTTTGTGTTTTCCCTGCAGGACCAGTCCTTCTACAGCAGAGGGACTCCAATGGAGAATTGCCACTGGATTATGTTGACTCCGAAGCAGTAAAGCAAGAACTTCTGAATGTTGTTCATCCAGAAGAGAACATTGACAGCTTCTGTGAACGCACAGAACAAGATTTTTGCAGTCAGCAGGGAGAACTGTGGTTGATTTTATTTAATAAGATGTTGCTGAATTTTTGTTCCGTTTATAATCTGTCTTCACCCTTTACTTTAACTCTCAGAGAGGTAGCTTGTTCAAATGCACTTCCAGTAATGGCTCGTGATAACTGTAGGATGAAAAGTAGATTTTCTGCAGATTGGTTAGTAGATACATATTTTAAAGAGCTAGAAACTTTTCAAAAGCTACCACAGTTTCTTGAAGAAATATCTGCAAACATGTTGTTTTTCCCTGGAGAACAGATGAATGCTTTATTAGCAACTCTGGAAACTATGGTCGAGGCATATCGGCTCTTTACTTAAATCTTTTTAGCAGTTAGCTTCCAAATACGCCGCATTGGTTGAATTTTGACAGCCCTTGGCATTGGGCTAACTTTTTTTCTGCTAACCAAAGAAGTACAAATTTCACAGCCCTACACATTATTATCTCCTGTGTTGTTAATACTTTCCTCTGCCAGAAGCTGGAAGTCAGATGCATTGATGCAGTGCGTTTAAAAAACAGTGTGTTTAAGGCAATGTTTTTTCCAATACCGGTGCCTTCTGGTGGTCTGATAGATCTGGATGCCCGTCGCCACCTCAGAGGGGTGCTGTATCCTTTGTGCCAAGTTAAACTTTGTATTTTCTGTCCTGGAAATCTTTATTGCACGCACACAAAAACGCGTGGAAAACCACCTTCTCCCTCCTCAGCGCCGCGGCACTCGTGGTCACATCTGTTTCTGCGGTGACTGACTTGAGGACGATGGCCCAGATTTGTAGAACCCCAGTGGGTACCACTGATTAGAGCTTTAAAATGATGAAGTCACCGTGCTGTTCCCAGGCCACTGGTGCTGGAAGGGGCCAAACCCACCCTCGGCAGAACTTGGGGTGTCCTGGGCTCTGCGCTGACTCCCGTTGGCTTCCAGTATTTTGATAAACCCATTACAGCAGCAGTGTATAAAATGATCTGGTAACACTCCTGGGATTCCCTCAAATAAAGATGCCGGTGGAAGCAGTGGCACAAATCTAGTTATGTTGGCAGAGGAATTTACAAAGGATTAGACAAGACAGTTTTAAGTATGTACTGGGCATCAGATTCTGACACTAAGTATGGATCTCCTTAAAAATTACACCCCATTTAATATGAGAATTTTGTTCTCCATTCTGTGAATACATGCAAACTATACATGATAAATCCTCTAAACTAATCCTCTAACCTAATTTAGGATTGTCTGCTACATATTCTATCAGATGGTCCTTTTAATTAATTAAGAAAAAGGGAAAATCCTGTGCTGTTCTTTAAAGGTATTGAGGCTGGTGAGGCAGCTGAACTACAGAATTGTGCTGCACAGGGCTGGGGATGCGGAAAAGTTACATGTTTTGAAAAGCTTTTATTGCACATTTATACAGCAACAACTACTCTTCTTGCCTTGCATCTTTGTAGAGTTCCAGTGCCAAAGTCATTTCAGTCTGGGGGCTGGAAGAAATGCACTTTTAAGGGAAGCTTATTCCTTCACCTTCCAGGGGAAGAGAAGGAAGTGCTGCTTTAGAGTGGGGATACCTGATTATTTTATTTTTTTTCCTTACAGTTTCAGTAGTAGATCAGGAATAATTTAAAATCTTAGCCTTCAAAAGGAAGGTACTAATTAGCAGTGTTTCCAGTTCTTCTGTAATAGCAATTTATAATATTAAAAAAAAACCTAAAAGAAAGGGTGTGGATAATAGCTGCTTCTGAAATTGATGTTGCTTGACTAGAGGGAATAAGTTACGTTGATGCAGCTGGCTTGCAGCACATTAAAACTTCCATTTAGCCTTTCTGCAGCTGAGATATATGATCTCATAGCCATTAATCCACTGAAGATGCTCAGACTGAGTTAGTCTTGGAACCAGACCTACGTTACAAATGTTCAGTGTTCATTAATGACTGATTATTATTTTTATACATGCATGCAGAATGGCCTGCTCTGGTAGAATAAAGGGCCAGCGCATATCGGGTTTGTTTCTGTTTGTGCACTTTTGATTTTTCTGTAGTAAGAAAGCAACACCAAAAAAACCTTTGTCATGTATGAGATGGACTAATAAACATCAGTCTTCCCTGTTGCCGGGTGTGGTGAAAGATATGCTACATACAGGCTTTCTAAAGAATGCAAAATATGTATTTAAGTTGGCAATATTGACATTTTCTTTAGTCATTAATTTGATAGGTAAATGGGAATTTATAATAATTGGGACTCAGAGACTCGCAGAAGAATAATTCTGGTCCTAATATAATACATTATTGACTGAAATTAAAGCAGGAAAAGCATTATTTGGGTCTGATAGAGTGATTCTGCTTACGTATCCAAGATATTCCCACAATTATTTGCTATTATGTCATTTAGACAGGAAAAAAAGCACATCAATCATTTGTAAGTCCTACTTATCCATTTAAACTAATTTAAAGTACATCTCTCCAAGATATGATAAAGAGAAGTAATGTGCTAAATGAACATTATTAACATTGGAAAGTGAAACATTCAAAAGTTAGCAAATGTCTGAATTAATATTCCACATGTAGCCCCAACTTAAATATTGTCTGTGCGCATCGTCAGTCTTTAATTATATGGTGACACAATTTTGTTCTTTCTAATGTTCTCTCGGTTTAAGTAAGGATCATGTGTTGAAAATTTTCCTGTTATTTCCCAGTTATGCTCTTAACAGAGTTCAGTTTTATACATATTCAGTTTTATCTATACCCAAGTTTGCAAACTCCCTATCCTTAAAAAATCTTAAGTATATCTCAGTCGTATTTAACATAAAATTATGTGCTTCATCTAATTTATTAGAGAGTACCTGTTCTCCTTCAGAGAAGCAAAACTTCCCTGTTAAATCACGATTGCAATAAAGTGAGATCTATTAAGTGATTAAACTGTCTGCTTTTTAAAATCCCTCTTGGTATGTGGGCTACGTCCCACTTCTTGCCTTAGTTAAAAGAACAAACAAAACCATCCGACCGGCCCCGCGCCCCCTTTTTCTCTCTACGCCCACGTTTCGCGCGCCAACACGCTTCACGGGCACCAGTGTACGACTTCATCCTCCATCCATCCCCTTTCCCCCAGGCCCTTAGATGTTCTTCGTTGTTCTCCACCTTCAGCATGCAGGGATCGAGCTTAAAAAGTCGCCCAAAGAAGTTGCCAAGTTAGGCCGAATTTCAGTGTTAGGTTTTCTCTGTTGTAGTCCTAGTTTCACGATACTGCCCTTTCGAGATGGGGAGCGCATCCATTGACGTGCAAACATCACGATGACATTTGTGAGGCGTTTGTACAGAGTGTTTCTTGATTTCCAAACGGTCACACTCGCTGGCAGAGAAATCACTGCTGCCGGGGTAGTAGGAGACTGGGCTTGGGAGTTTTATTTTTCTTTAGGAGCAGAGGTTAGCTCATAAAACTTAAATATTCCTGTGACTTCAATTTAAATTTAATTTTTAATTTAATTTTAATTTTAAATTAATTTTAAATTTGTTATAACAGAGAGGGGGTTCAAACCTCAGAGCTTGAGCTCCCTTTAAACTATCTAAATAGCCCTGAAGCTCTTTCCTGCGCATTCTGCCATCCTGAGTGATGCTGAATTGCTGGAATGCAAAAGGGCAGCATCACAAATGCCCTCTGGGGGGACAGGTTGACCCTTCTCCCCTTCATTCAAGGACCACACTGGACATTTTTGCCTTTGCACCAAATTTGGAGGAACCCACCTCCGGTTTCTTGTTGGGCAAGTGCAGCCTTCATGGTGTCTTCCTACATTGAACTTGACCTGGCTGCATTAAAAAGCATTTTTTTTTTTAAATAGGAATCCAAGTTAATGACTGAAAGGGGGAAGACTGAGCTGAGATGTGGGGAAGAACTTGTTTGGTGGGAGGGTGGTGAGAGCCTGGCCCAGGTTGCCCAGAGAAGCTGTGGCTGCCCCATCCCTGGAGGGGTTCAAGGGCAGGTTGGAGGGGACTTGGAGCAACCTGGTGTGGTGGGAGGTGTCCCTGCCCAGGGCAGGGGTGGCACTGGGGGGGCTTTGGGGTCCCTTCCAACCTGAACCATCCCATGAATCTGTGACTGAACCAGACCCATCTGTAGGAGGGGTCATTTCATCTCCTCCTGTGCCACCTGTGGATGTCATACTATAGAAAATGTAAAATGTAAATGTATTTACTCTTGGTGAAATGCCCCAATCTCAGTGCCAGTCCCGGGGGAACCCCACGAGGAACACTCCATTCTTGGTGGTCATTCCCCAATGCGCACTGTTTAAAATCTGCCAGATAATGCCTTTTTAAAAAAAAAAAAAAAAATAAAAATCTGTTAAGTACATATTAAATAATTACAATCCCCAAACTGCAATATATGTGTCCTTACAAGTTCATAAACTTATCATCATATTTTCCAGGATATGAAATGATGCTTCTTCTCTAAAAATTGCACTTTGGAAAATACTCATCTCTGCTCTCATATGCAGGTAAAGTAGGGAAAACCCACCTAATTTATCAACCAAACTTGTAATCTCTGTGGGGAAAAAAATAAAATACAGATTTTGGGTTGTCTAAAGTTGCTTTGAGTCAGGATATCCACAGATACTATAAAAGTAGCATACTTTAGGCAGTATTTAGGCAAAATTCCTTCTTCTACACAAGGATGAGGTGAGGAGCACAGGTCTCCAGTGACACCGACCCACACAGGTGTCTGTGAACCGGGTGCTCGGAGAGCATGATCCAACAAAATAGAAATTTTGAAAAACAATGCTGCTGACTACCTGAAGCTGGTGGTAATGCACATTTTTTTAAAGTTAGACTATTTTGCTGGTTTTAACAACATCAGGAATGACTGTTTCCACCCACACCCGAAGAGAATTTGAATCCTCTGGGGTTGGCAGGCTGGAGAGGGAAGGAGAGAGAGAAGAGAGAATGGTGCAAAAAATGCCACGCTCAAGCCCAGTTGAGAAACTGAGATCCAGCTTGAGGGTTCTTTGGGTGCAATTTTCGTTAATCTTTCAGGAGAATTGTCCTATTGACGTTGGAAAATTGTCATTGATCTGGAACGTAGGAGAAGTGACAGTTAAAGAGCGGCGGGGCGAACAGCTTACACCGGTTGTTGAGAGTGCTGACACAGGGAGGTTCACCTGTTGTGGCTTGTCACCCGCACGCAGCCTAATTAATCTAATTCTTGTCTTACCTGAATGAGCTTGTGTACATTTGCTGAATGGCATAGTTTTTCAGGAGAGTTGTGGAAGGAAGGCCTCCTCCTCATTTAACTCCCCTGGCGCCTAAATCCCCTCGCTCTGGTGTTCGAGGGGAGTGGATGTTTTGCTAAGACACGTAATTGCCTCGTTACAGCTCGTTTGGAACCAACGGGGCTCCTGGAAATTCACAGAATCACAGAATGATATGGGGTTGGAAGGGACCTCTGGAGATCATCCAGTCCAACCCCCTGCCAGAGCAGGGTCACCCGGAGCAGGTATCTGGGGGAGGCAAAGCTATGGTAACAAAAAATAATTTTAAATTGAACCAATTTGGAGAGATCTCTATTAAAAAAAAAATAAAAATTCAGTATCAATAATTCGGCTTCTTGGTGTACTATTTGCCTAATTTGCCCATGTAGCCTTAAAATTGGACATTTTCTACTTCTCCCTAATGCTCCAAATCCTTTTAATGATGTTAGGTTATTTACCCCAACACCCACGTGCCTGCCTGCTGGCATTTTACTCTGAGGACAAACAGGATCTGGCGTTTGAGGTGGTCCCTTTCGGGGTGTTCAGAGCCCACCCTCTGCACGGGGGACGTCCTGTCGGCGGTGGCTCTTGAGCTACTGGAGGCTGAACTTCCAGTGGACACCACGTGGACGGGTGACAGCGTGGTCTTCTCCACCCACCCCTCCTGATTTCGGGAGCGTTCAGAGAACACGGAGAATCGCTTGTTCCCTGAAGGGCCTTTGAACCTCCTCACAGGAAAGCAGGGTGGGAAATGATGAGATTAAACGATGAGTAGAGTTATCGAAGGCTCCAGCACGCCTGTATTTGTAGGGACCTCACCACCATTACTAAATTAAGGTGCAGGTTGGTGGGGTTTTTCTGCTTTTGTTTTGATGCTTGAAAAATCCAGAAAAATCACCTGAAATGCCGCTTTGTGCCACAGCAGCACCAGGTTGGAGGCAAGTTGCAAGCCCAGGAAAAACTTTGAGGTCCCCCTTGACTTCTCTGGGGAGAGACATCCCTACAAAGCAGAAGGAGGATCGTGCTTATCGTTCAAAACTCTGCCCTCCCCCGGAAACCTCCACAGGCCAGAGCATCTTCTGCAGGGGGGGGACAACTGTTGACTTTTCTCCCGCAGGGGTGCACTTGCACATCCTTGTTTCTGCAATACCTGCATGAAAATTGCATAAATATTTACAGGTTTTATTTACCTGTTTGCTGTTCCCCACTGGCAGCATCACCCTCGAGGCTGCAGGCCATCTCCTGCCGCTGCTGCAAGAGGATGAGCACTCTAGTGAGGTCCCCTCTCCCTCTCCCCCATCTGGATGGCCTCATGTCCACCCCATCATCCTCTTAGGACGTACAGAGCATGGATTTGAGTCCACTCAGGCTAAACAGAGTGTAAAACTGAGGTCTTTCTTCCACCTTAAGCAGGTCCCAAGCCCATGACTCTCAAGTTAAGGTGCTCCACGCAGGGTCAGCTTCACGTTACCTGAGCTGTGGTTGTCACCATCACAGCTCTGACTGTCTCTACCCAGCCCTGCTGAAGTTGACCTCCTCGTGCTGCAGGTAGAGGTCAACTTCTGCAGAGTGTTGAGGGCTTTTGCAAATATCCCTCTCAGCTGCTGCTTCCTGCCTTTGTTAGCAGAATCAGACTTTTTTTTCTGCTGTGGGAAGGTGACCTTGAAGGTCACTGTAAAAACTGCAGAAGTTTGTGAGAAACTGAAGGTATTTCGTCTGTCCATATGGAAACGTGGTCTTTATTTTAGAAGAGCTACTACGTAGGACTGTCTTTCCCATCTGTGTTTCCTTTGATGAGTGGGAAGTATGGAAGCTTTGATGTCACCTGCTCTCTGCCTGACCCCTTGTAGTATTTCATATGCTCTGAGCTGAAACTTTGCAAGTTTTTAAGCCTTCTCCTTATTCCATCACTCAAAAGGCACTTGATTTTGAAGGCCTGCTATGCTTTCTACAAATCTCTTGCAATGCCACTTGCTGTGCATCTGCCTGCTAAATCCAAGTTATTCATGTTTTTATGTTAAGAGCCAACCAGGAAACAGGCTGCCCTTGCCAGCGGTGCCAAGAGAGCCCTAGAATCACAAAATGGTTTGGGTTGGAAGGAACCTTTAAAGATCATCTAGTCCACGGGCACAGGACACCTTGCACTAGACCAACACCCCCAGGTCCTTTTCCTTGGGGCAGCTCCAGCCACTCTGCCCCCAGCCTGGACCATCCATGGCGTTGGTGTGACCCAAGGGCAGGACCCACCACTTGGCCTTGGTGACCCTCACACCATTGGCCTGGGCACATCCATCCAGCCTGGCCAGACCCCTCTGCAGTGCCTTCCTGCCCTCAGGCAGATCAACACTCCTGCCCAACTCAGTGTCCTCTGCAAACTTAGTGAGGCTGGACTCCATCCCCTCATTCCAGTCATTGACAAAGACACTAAACAGGACAGAAAGGGAACAGTGCAGCTCACACCTCCCCTTGTTACAACCCCGATCATCTCACCCCCGTTACTGTCGGGGTGCTCTTGGTTCAGCACACATCAAGCCACTGCTCCCTCTGCCCCCAGTAACAGTGGAGAACAATTTCCTGCAGCTCCCCAGAAGGTGGGTGCAAACTCACTGCACGACCCCGGGTCCTCTCTTTGCCTCTCCCTTTGCTTCATCGTGACTTAAATCTAAAGGTCAACAGGAACCCTGGCTTTAAACTTCCTGGCACTTGACAGCTTCGGCAACAGGTATAAGTGTCAAAAAGCTTAAAACATTAATTTCTTTTTAAAATGCCACTGTTTGTTCTGAAAAAGTGTCTGGTCAAAGCGCAGCCTCCACGTTACCCTGTGGAGAAGGAGGCCAAACTGCAGAAATCATAGTGCTGCATTTAATTAAGAACCACAGTACTTAATAAAGAACAGCAAATCGCACATTGAAACCCCATTTTCCGTGGCGGAAAATTCATCAGGGCAATCCTTCCCCACCCCAGACAACCCGTATCTGCTGCAATTGCCAGTTTTAAACATAAGCCCCCTTCACAAACTACAAGTTTTCTGCTTTGGTATGGCTTTATGGTTTGCTGTTGGCTTTATTATTTTTTTTTTCTCCAAGATAAAATGCCCATCACGATTTGATGTGAGACACAGAGAGGTACAAATCCTTTAATGGGAGCAGAGCAAAACTCTCATCTCAGATACTTCAGAAGCCAAGGAACCGATGTCAAGATGTCTGTGTATTGCAGAAACAGTTACGCAGCTTCCAGAGGAGATTTAGATTTCTTTCTTTTTAACGCCAATTTTTATTTTTATATTCTTCCTTTCTGCACTGACTTTCAAGGGGGACAATTTCAAAATATATCACAGTCGGGGAGCAGGGAGCAGACAAGGTCTGGACACAGAGTGCCAAGAGGAGGGTGGTCCAGAAAGGAGTCGTTGCTGGCCCAGGAGAAGCAGCACCGACGAGAGGCAGGAACGACCACTTAATGCAATGAGAAGAAACCAGGGAAAACCTGACTTATGTTGACATAAAAACTCAGCAGCTGAAGCTTTGTGAACACATTGCCAAAGAGTTAGGACAAGAGATGAATAAGTCAGAAAGAAATTGTTGGTGTGGAAAGGAGGGAGAAACCCACAAAAAACCCCAAAGAGAAATAGGGAGAAGAAGCAGGAGAGCATGGCCCAAAGGACCCAAATCAGGACC
>JAHREE010000492.1:553877-571191 GCA_033628505.1 Tringa tobata
CTGCGGATCTCTGCAAGGATGCCAGGGACAGGATGTGTTGCTGCTGGGGAGGGAAAACACAGGCTGGTTCCAGCCTTGCAATCCTCTGTAACTCTTCCCTGAGGCGCCACCAATCCTCCCCCAAATTCTACGCTGCCTCAGCAAACTGCAGCGACTGGACCTTCTTCTGAGCGAGTGAGACATTTACTGCTGGAAACATAGTGCAGAAAGACTTTTGCCCTTTAAATAAATCCCAGTCTTAAAAAAAAAACCCCACAAACAAAACTGCAGGAATGGAAGTGGTATTTGGTAGCTATCGAATTTACAAGTGAATCTTTTATTTAACAAGCCTTCCCCGTTTCTCCTCCCCCTTCCCCAATGGATGTGTTGAGGGGGCCTCAGCCTGAGGACTGAAAATGTAGCCGAGGGAAGGAATTGCTTTAGTCTCCAGCCCCGTTTCTCCTGATCAAGCCATTATCTCATGCCCGTGAGCAACAGCTCCTCCCGACGCGCACGGCTGCTTGTCGAGCTCGTTACGTGTCCCAGGGCTACCAGCCCTGCGGGGAGGGGGGAGATTTTTTCACTCCTGTTACCATATTTGTTCAGGAGGCAGAGAGAAATCTTCCCGTCTGTCGTAACCCAAGGACAGAAGCCCACCGGGCAGGCTGGGCTCTGAGATGTAAGTCATTGCCAGTGAGAGAAGCCGCACCGGGAATGAGCCTGGGCAGCCCTCTAACGGGGTAAAACGGGAAAAGACATTTCCCAGCGCCCAGTTCAGCAAAAAAACAAACCCCTTTTTCATTTAGTTTTGGGTGAGATGCTGGCAGAGGCTCAGGGCAGCCCGTGGGAGCAGATTAAAATGGGTGGGTGACATCTGAGGAGCTTCTGCTGGGGAGCGTTCCAGCTGCATGAAACCACCAGTGCTGCCTTATCTCCTCCTCTCCTCTGGGGAGGGAAGGGGGAAGCCATCTGTCAGTCTGGTTTTGGCAAATTTGGCCGAAACCACCTAACCAAAGTTAAACCCCTTTCCCCCTTTCTCCCAGTGGTATCTAGGAATGGCGTGGTAAGACGAGAGATGTGTTTGACATTGCCATGTTCTTTTCAAAGTTCTGGAGGTCCTCCTGGCAGTTGCAGTGTCGCACACTAAAGATGGGAAGCTCCCGAGCAGCAGCTCTTGTTCTCTTCCATGAACCTGCCCAGCGCTTGCCTCCTCCCACAAATTCAACCACTTTTTTTCAATGTGTGTGACCTTTCTCTGCTACTTTTCACCAGGGAGCTCTCTTCTTCAGTTGAGGATCCATAAGGCTTTGGTTTTTTTCTGACATGCCTAAAAAAAGATGACGTGCAATTATGCAAAAAGTAAACTTTTAGGAATGTGTCTTTACATCAGGGTAAATCAGGTCAGGCAATACTCTTATGAAAGGATTCCAGAAAAAATTAATCAGCACTCTTTAATCAAAATATGTATCAATGATGAACATTTCAGGCTTTCCTTTAATCACCTGCTGTAATTTACATAAAAGCTGAGTAAGAGAAGCAGTTTCGAGTTTCCTTTGATTATACTAAAATGGGAAAATATTTATTACAGTATGACTCATAACTAAGGGTTTCAGGCTTCTATTTTGTGCAACCTGAACCACAGAGAAGTTTTTGACATTTAAATTTCATTCAGTACTAAGACTGATGCGAAGAAAAACATGGGTATACTCTTTTTGGCCCCTTTGGTAAAAGATCTCAATTTCAAACTTCCAGAAATTTAAGTTGGACACTCAAGATTCATTGATGGGGAAGTTGTCCTGTTTGAAGTAGGCTGAATCTGACTTCATTTGAGCATTCAGATGGTGTGGAGAAAAAAGAAATTATCCAGAACAGCAATGTCTTGTTCAATGGATAGTTCAGATTTATTTAATATCTTGCATTATGATAGATTATGGATATTTTTTTTTTAAATTAAGATCTAAAATCCTTAGTTTATGAGAAACATGCCTTCTTTGGGTTGATACAAAAAAAGCCATAAACTTCTAATGCCTCTTGGGGCAAGAAGTATCCAACCTCCTGGTCTGGTGGCCTGACCAAACCTGTTGGGCTGTTTCTTAGCACGGCTCCTGACCTTTTTTTGCCTTCTCCTGAGAGAGGCTGCTCAGTGGGACGGGATGTGTGTTCCCAACAGGTCAAGTCCAGGCAACTGAAGCAGCTCTCCATATTTTCAATGTGGAGAAACATAGAGAGATGAAGGTGGTTTAGGACATTTACACTACTAGTCTGCTATGAAGGACCTTCTTTTTCTCCAAGCGCAGAGGGAGAACACCACGTGCATTTTTTTTTTTTTTTTTTTTTCTCTGGGTCTACATGCCCTTCTCCAGGCTGCTCCTCACCCTCATCCACATTTTGCTAGATTGATGTCAAAAGATTGCGCTTTATCTGGGAGTAGCTGAATTTCTCCTTTGAGAGTCAGAAGATACACTCCTAAAAGGAGCTCTACCGTCATTAGGCAGAAAGCAATGGAAACCCAGTGTCCCACATGGAAAAAAAGCCATAATTGCTAACTCTGTTTGATGTCAAAAAGTTTTGTGTTTCCATCTTTGCAAGATTTTAGAAAAAATCTGGAGGAGGAGATATTTATTGACAATTTGCAATGGCAGTTTTGGTGGGGAAGTGATGTCTTTCAGCAGCCACGCATCAACCTGGAAATTCACCCAGCTGGGAGGAAAGTTTGCCTTCAGAAGAGAAGAGGGCTCAGCAGTGGGAAGGAGTTTGTGTCTTCCTGGAGCCACGCAAGGAGGGGAGGCAGGGGCAGAAGCTGCCCTTCTCCCACCAGGCAAGGGTCCCTGGATGCTGGGCAGAGGGATGCAAACGTTTTATTAGATTTTGTGGGGCGGGTGTGGGATCTAGCGCTGATGAGAGAAGTAATTTTTCCTTTCTCTCCCTCATATAGAATAGAATCACAGAATTGTCCAGGTTGGAAGGGACCTTTAAGATCATCTCGTCCAACCATCAACATAACTCTGATAAAAAACATCACCAAACCATGTCTCTAAGCACTATGTCAACCCGTCTTTTAAATCCCTCCAGGGACGGTGTCTCAACCCCTGCCCTGGGCAGCCCATTCCAATTGTTCCCAATCTCCAACTTGAACCTCCCCTGGATCAACTTGAGGCCGTTTCCTCTTGTCCCATGGCCTGTTCCTTGGCAGAAGAGACTGACCCCCCCCTGGCTACACCCTCCTTTCAGGGAGTTGGAGAGAGCCAGAAGGTCTCCCCTCAGCCTCCTTTTCTCCAGGCTGAACACCCCCAGCTCCCTCAGCCTCTCCTCACAAGGCTTGTGCTCCAGACCCCTCACCAGCTCCGTTGCCCTTCTCTGGACCCGCTCCAGCCCCTCAATGTCCCTCCTGTCCTGAGGGGCCCAAAACTGGACACAGCCCTCGAAGTGGGGCCTCACCAGTGCCCAGTCCAGGGGGACGATCAGCTCCCGAGTCCTACTCCCCACACTGTTCCTGATCCAGGCCAGGATGCTGTTGGCCTTCTGGGCCACCTGGGCCCACTGCTGGCTCACGTTCAGCCAACAGGCGACCAACACCCCCAGGTAATTTTCTTTAGGGCAGCTCCAGCCACTCTGCCCCAAGCTTGGAGTGTCCTTGGGGTTGGTGTGACCCAAGGGCAGGACCTGGCACCTGGCCTTGTTGAACCTTCATGCTCTTGGGCTATCCTAGAATGAAACCCTTTACCATCACATTTACTGGCACGTCCAGTAGTTCTTCCTGTGACTGGTAAAAAAGCCTGTGCTCCTGGGGACCACACCAGCAGATACACTGTATGCAGTCTGTTAAATTACCTTCTGATTATTCCACTGTTGTTTCAATTGCCATAGAAAAAACCTAGGGTTTAGTCCACTTGGATTTAAAATGCCATGCTTCAGTAGAGAAGCTCTTCAAGTTAAAGCTCATTGCTATTATGAAAAACACTGAGCGAACAACTCACTGCAGAGAGAAACAACTGTAAAAAGAGGGTAAGCAGGCTCTGTGCTGTGAGTGATCAGCAGAAATGTAATTAGAGCCTCTCCCACAATTAGCCTCAATGGATCCCGGACACTCTGACACCTTCTTTAAGCGTGAGCCCCAATTAAGTTACTCATTTTCACTGGTCCAAAAAAAAATTGTTTCATTTTATTTTCCAAGAGCAGAAAGAGTTCAATGATCATAAGATGTGCTATTCTTTTGTGACTGTTTATGAATGGACGAGTTGCTTAGGAATAAAACCCGGAAAATCAAGCAGGTTAAAAATTGACTTCAGAACCAACCTGGAAGCAGAAGACACCTTGCAATATTTATGGCATAAGGCAGGAGTGATTCTCTGCAGAGCCCTCCTGCCACACGTAGCAGAGTAGACAAACTGCAAATACTGAAAACGGGTTCACAGACAAATTATTGTAAAATGTGATTTTAAAGTGTCCTGTTGTGGCAGGGGAATCATATTTAATCAACGTGCACCCTCAGTCTTGCTTCTGTGAGTTATATCTTCAGAGAGATCAACTCTGAATGACTGAGGCATTGAAAGCAGTTTATCAATTTTTGACAAACAGATGTTTTCCCTCTCTTGTCCCCTCCACTTACATGTTTTGGGGCTTAAAATACCAAAATCCTGCACACAGAAATATGATGTTTTCACTCCCTTGCCCTTCACAGTGCTCATGGGAAAACGACAGCGTAAGGACTTCAAAGAAAGAGGCTTCCTAATACCTTGTAGAGAGATGCTTAAAACTGTGTTTAATGCCATAAATGTGTATAACTAATTAGTCAGACGTTACCACCAAAGCAGACATTTGAAATCGGGTACAGAAAAGAAACACAACGGGAGATGGCACGCAGACCGATGGGCAACATCAGGAAGGTACAAGGCTTCCAGGGCGTCAGAGAACTCTGCAGAACTGACAACTGCCAACAAACATTCGCGCATTGTCAAGTCAAAAGTTTGGCTTTTTTTTTTTTCCGTTTGTTTCGTTTTTTTAAACAAAATAGGCTCATCAGTGGTTCTGACTTCATCAATAGTACGTTGCTCTTCCGGCAGCACACACTGGAAAGGTGGTTACACAAGCCTCGCAAATAAATTCTTTTAAAGTCATGACGTAATGAGAGCATTTTTAGGTCCAAGACTTTCTGCAGAACAGTTGGCTTTCTTTCAAACATATGAACAGACAGATCAAAATAACCGTCACGTCAGAAACCGGCCACCAACGTTATCTGCAAAATAAACAAACCCAGGATGATCTTCCATGACCAACGCGGCTAACATATAATTCTTTGGACAAATATATATATATACATTTGCTTGCAAAGTATTTCTAAATAGTCTTTTCAAAAAGTATTCTTAGAGTAGTGCAATATAACTTCACCAGCAACTGCAACCAACGAGAGGTAGCCCGGCGAGGACGGTGGGAACGCTCCTCTCGAGGAAGGTCCCGCCGTTCTCCCCGGGGGCAAGAATCCCCTTGAACGTCGCCGGGAGCTACGGCTAGGAGCTGTGCAGGGGTAGTCCCTCGGGAATGGAGTCTCTGCCCTCTACACGGGGAGCTGAGCGTGGAAGGTCTACATGCAGCTATCAGAGTATATCCCCAAGTACTCGTTATGCAGTGGCCACTAAGACATTGGAAATGTAAACGTTTCTCCTCTATGTTCCATGTAATTTATAAAACAATGCAGTTTCCATGCAGTAGGGCACAATCGTATCAGAAGAACTGACTACGGTATTAGCTAAGGAAATAAACCCAGTATATCAGCTTTACCACAACTGCATTTTTCTCCTTTACACTATATTTCACATTAGTAACAGGTAATGTGTCATATCATTAAGCGTATTAATATGATCTTGTGATTTGAAAGCAAAAACATTTTCTGCAAGATTTCCATATTAAAATAGTTATGTGCACGAAAGGTGTTCATAGCATGACACCCGAAGCAATATGGAGTTAGATCGATAGTATTCCCATCACAGCAGAACTATGAACTTCATTCACTAAACGATGTAGTACAAATGAAGATTACTGGTACACATAGAAAAATCAGTTAGGCAATCAGTTTACAAACCTGGCAGTATTTTGAGATATTTTTCAGGTCTTATAATGGAATGATAAAGACGGCAGGAACTTTTGGGAGCTCCAGAAAGAGGTTTGCACTTGGTGTTTCTCAGTATCTTATAAGCAGCCCCTACTGCACAGGGAAACGTTGCACCAGGAGTTAACACCAGGGTCTGGAGTTCAAAAAAATCCACTAAAACTTAAGTGCAGTAGGCTCCACTACATTGTATTTCTCTTGAAATGTATAAAACATAGAAAATTGTAATGGTGACTTACTGGATAAAAATATTAATGCTCACAACCTGACTGAATTTTTGAGTCAGATTCAGATTTACACCTTTTGCAGATTTAGTCGACATGGTTTGAGTATTTCAGGTGTCTTTGACCATCAAGCAGCAGTGCATATTTACCATTTTGATTCCCTCCATGCATTACCCCGTTTCTAACAAGGCTTTCAAACGGTGAAAACCCTACTAGAAACCCTCCTCAAACGTGTCTTTACAGTGCGCAGGATACAGTCAATGAGAAATGCCTTTTTACAGTATTTACAAAATCTCCTCGTTCGATAAAAAGGCAAAATGAATAAAAAGCTCAGAGAAAGGAAACGCTGCTTAGGTGTAGGCTTTTTCTTTTATCTTCCCCCCCGGCACGTGGAGCTGGCTAGCCAGGGTTGTTTTTCTTCCTCTTGCTGGGGCTGTGGCTGGGATCCTGTTTCAGCTCGTGGTATTGCATCTGTTTAAACACAATGTTCAGAAAGACACCGGTCAGGTGGTGCTGGCTAGAAAAAGAAGGATTTATATTTTTATCTCTTTTTTTTTTTTGGTTTGTTTTCCCCAGGGCAAAAAAAAAAAAAAAAAGAGCAAGAAAAAGAAAACCAAAACTATCCCCCTGCAAACTACATGGGATCCACAGCTGTGGTTCAAGAACAACAAAATGACATATCTGGAGTAAGAAGGGAAAACAGCATTAGGAGAATCCTGCCAGGAGGGAAAACAGTGTTCCAAGTAAACTTTAAGCAGGCTACTTCTTTTGTTTTCTCCATGAGCAGAGAATAAAAAGTATCCTCTTTAACAAATCGAATTAATATTTTTCGTGATCTTTCTTAAAAACTTGCTTATTTTCCAAGGGCTACCACAGTGGGGATCAGCTTCAGCGTGGGCAAGTGCCCCCACACCTCCTCTTTACAGCAGCTCTGAACCGGAACCCTTACCCAGAAAGATGGAGAGCAGATAATCTGGGTGATACTGGAGGTGATTTATGTGCCTGACATTATCTCAACGCATGCACCTTCTCAAGAGATTGTGTCCGGCATCACTAAAGCTGGTAATTCATAACCAGCTTATTTTTAAAGGAGTTTATGAGCATGGTTGAACTGTGGCCGCAGAGAAAACTTTCCTCCCAGGAAAGGAAAGGCTGGAGGGCTCCGGGCGCCGCCAGGAGACACTGGGAAACGTGTGGGTGCTGTTCCTTTCATCACAGGGGAATGAGAACAACTGCTTCAAAATTTGCTTAAAGAAAAATCCCCAGAAATTCACAATGCCACATATCCAATTAACCACCACAAGCACACTTGAAAAAAAATATACACACCAGTTGCACATCTGAAGGAACTCTGGAGAGAAAGTCAAGCAGCTCGTTGTTATCAATTGCATACGGGTTTCGAAGCTTCTTTGTAAATTTGTTGACGCCTGCAAAAGTGAAAGTTTAAAGGTTACTGTCGTAATTTTGTTTTAAAAAATAAACATCAATAATTTTGTTTTAGAAATAATAAATAACAATAAATAAAACCACATTTGTTTTAAAATATAAACATACAGTTTGGGCCAAGTTCTTAAAAAAATTTTAGGGTCTGTTTACAAAGTCTGACAGCACTGAATAAATGCATGAACGAACTGTAAACTTGGGCTCTAAAAAGTCAGAATCTGCTGCTCTGGGTCCCCCTGCTTCAAAATGCAGAAGTTCTAGGGGCATTTTCAAATTCCTCCAATATACATGTATTTTTTTTAAACTAATAGAGACCATGGTTATCACGTGCAGGTTGCAAAAAGGAGAGGAATCAAGTGTTCTCGATTTCCGTGAGCCAGAGGATGAGCAGTAATGGGCTCTGCAGGACAGAAGATGCTGGTTAGACACAAGAAAAATCTTTCCAGTGCTCAGGGTGGTGGAGCACAGGGGAATTAGTGCAGTCTGCACCATCTGAAGGCTTTAGCAGGATTTTACACAAACCTCTCTCCAGGAATGACCAGCACAGAGATCCCACCCTGTGCAGAGGAGGGATGTGAGGGTCTCACACTGCCTACCCATAGCTGCTGCTCAGAAGCACCGAGAAAACCCTCCCCAGACTCAGCAGAAAACAGGCTTTTAAATTCTTATCATTACACAGAGGGTCAGTTTCACACTCTTCACACGAGAACCTTGTGCCTGGTCTCTGGGAACATGTGTCTAAAACGAGGGCAGGAACGGTACAACCCGCACAGACTCCCATCAGCAGGAAAAAAGCCGGGACAGCACTAAAAATGTGCCGTTCTGTGTAATTTATCAAGGCTGTACCAGAGATAAGATAATGCTGTTTATCTTCCACAAAGTCTCTGGTGCCCAGGCCTTTCAGAAAGCTTTAGCAAGGACATAGAGCCTCAGGATGGTGTGAACTCCCACGGTGTGAATTCCGAGTCCTGTGGTGCAGACAGGGGATGCTGAGACCCCTTCATCACGGCATCACACAGAATCTTCATGATTGGCAAGCACCTCTGAGATCACCGAGTCCAGCCATAATCTGGAGACCGAACAGTGAGTGCTGAGAAAGAACACTTGAGGTTCAAACACCTTTGTCTCAGAAGATGCTTTTTTTTTCAAGGTTCTACCCCACCGTTTATTGCGTGTGGCCACTGGAGGACCCAGGGGAGAGTTCCAGAGTTGACACAGTCCCATCCTGTCACCCCCAGCAAAGGAAAGAACCAGCCACCAGCCACGAAAGTAAGTGCGTGAAGAAGTCACGGTCCAGGCTCAAGAACAGAGCTGAACAGGTGAGATGGGACACGACAGGAGAGGCAAAGCCCAAGGGGATTAGGGCTTCTCCAAAAAGCTTGAAGATGTTCAGATTAGCATTATTTTCTTTATGCTCTTTTCCACCCAAACAGCTGCAGCAGTTACCAGGACTCTGCTCTCCTGCAAACAGGATGAGAGCACAGAGGTGGCTCCTGCACAAACCGCACAAAGGACAGGCCATAACATGGGAAAATTGGCATTAAATAAACCCCTGTCTTCCCAAAGGACAAACCGGGCAGATGCTAAAGACCACCTCAGTCTCTCCCATGGGCAGAAGTCAAAGAGCTCTTTTGCTTTCGGGTGCAGGATGGACAAACGGGGTGAGGAAATGTGCACAGACAGGGGAGGCTGGAAACACAAAATGATGGGGAAAACAGGCATGTGTTTGGAATACTGCATTTTTTTTGCAGGGACAGCTGCTCAGAGCCCCCTGCTTGGGGTGACACAGTTCTGTGAGAACGGGTTTCACCCCCAGGAGGTCCAGGCTGCTGAAGCTGTGGCTAAGTGGCACCTGCCTGGTCTCCTGGCAGCACCCAAGGGGAATATTTCCCTAAAGAAGGGATCCCCATGGACTTGCTGAGTAAGAAGCCACCTGAACTGAAATACAGGAGAAAAACATGGATCCGAAACCTCTAGTGAAGAAAGGTGCTTGAGGTGGTATCTTGATAGACTACATCACCTGGGACAGGGAGGAAGGAGATGGAGGGAAAGAGAGCAAGGTGCACTGCAGTAATTAGTGCCTACGTTATCCACCCCTGACTGGGGAGGCTTGGGCTCTGGTTTAGGAGTTGAGGCTCTTCTTCAGGTGAAACAGATGTTTTTGGTAGAGTGTGACCCCCTCCAGGGTACAGCAGGGTACACGTCAGGGATTTGTGAAACTACAGAGCTGACTCTATAGTTCTGTAGGTCTTGGAAGGGTATTTAAACCTCAGTTTCTTGCATGAAACCAAGGGGATGTATGAAATCAAGTCTCCAAGATGCCAGATCTGTCCGAAGAATGGCATAAAAAGGACCAAGCACTTCAAACATCAGTAACAAGAGGCCAACCATCACATGTGTGCGAGGCAGAATGGAATTTTGGGAACAAATCAAGAGTCTGGGCTTCACCCAAGTGATATTGGGTGTGTGGAGAATAAATGAAATTAGGAGAGAGGAAAGGACAGTGAGCCCAAATGCTTGCTTCGGTTAGTTCCATAAACATTTTGGGTTGAAATCATCCTTATTGATTCTTCCCCAGCTTGGTACATTCTGCTGCATTTATTTGTGGAGAGTGTGTAAGAATATTACTGATACTGGCTGATGCATAACAAATAAATCCTTTGGAGTAATTTCAAATGATTTTATATTGTCTCTTGAGTTCAGGAGTTTTTACAAAGGCATGATTGTTATTCTTCAGAAAGAAAATCTAGCCACAGATTTAATTGAGGCAGTGCTCTTCTCAGGTCTGCACTGCTGACTGAGGGTACAGCTGCTGGCGGTGCATAAAAAATGTACAAATGAAATCGTGGAGCATTATTTACAACAGATGTGGTAACGGTAGCTGTTTAAAATCAGTATAAAGAATAAATACAAGGACAAGTAATGAAAGCTCGGATCAATCACAATTCTGCCCCCTCTGCCTGTCCCCCCCCACATTGGGGGGCTGTTCATTATCAACCAGCCAAATACCACGTACACCTTTCTCTCGGACTAAAGGTGACCCTTTAAACAGGTTCCTTGTTGCCATGTTTACATACGCTTTCACAAGATAAAGTACTGCAGTAAAAAAGGCATATTGTCCTAAATGCACTATACAGATTGAAATGACTCTGTTTGCGTATAAGTGGTGAAAATAAATCAGAGTAATATCTAGACAAAGCTACACTTTGATATATGAAGAATCCTCATGGCTACATGTTTATAGTATGATGAAGTCTGGAATGCCAGCCAAGAAAAATTGATTTTGCAGGTGGGCCTAAATCTTCATGCAGTTGTGATTTTTAACTAACCTGTCTGTTTCCATCATGGGGCAGCTTCATGACCATAAATACAGAAAAGTACTGACAACGTAAGTCATCCCTTAAAAAACAGTTTTTTCTAAGTGGCACAGACAGTTAAAAAAGGCTTTACTTACCCCAGACAAGGACAATGTATCTCAGTGGAATGAAATACAGGATGACGGTGAACACCAAGAGGGCAACAATGGCCAGGCAGCTCAGGAATGGGACGGTCCAGTTGAAAGTACTGAAAGAAAAAATAATGCAAGTCAGAACTGTGGTGACACAACAGAGCCAACAAGAGAACAAATAATGGGCAGGACAGGGGGAAAGTGCCAGTTTCCATCGGCGAGAACAAACTGGGACTACAGAGGGATGCATGGAAGGAGGACGTCAGGGTGAGATGGGGCTTGGACACGCTCCCAGTGCAAAGGCAAGGAGGTCCAGGCTTCACCCACCCTCCTGCTGATGGGCACCTCTCCTGGCCCAGCGGCACTCAATTTCCAGAGGAAGCATCGCTCCACTTTTTGGAAATGTCCATGCCCACCCTCACCCTCAGTATGGGGCAAAACACACACAATCCCTTTCTCTCTGGACACCCAGATCCCCTTCTTCCACACCTGCACAGAGGAATGATGCTAAGGATTTCGGTTTTGTCTCCTCCCTGCTCTACCACGAGGACAGAGAAAGCAGTTTAAGGCCCTTCTCCTCTGCCTGATGTGTGCTTGCACCCCCTCCCGGGACAGAACAGTCCATTCTGAAGACAGGGATAATGCAACAGCAGTGGATGAAAGAAGGAAATAAAAACACTTTGGGTGGCCAAAAAAAAAGGAGAAAAAGGATGGAAGGAGAAAAAAAAAAAAAAGGAGGGAGTGGCATAAGATAAAGTACATTGCAGGAAAAGCAACGAAAAACTTTATCTTCCAGATAACATGAAATCAAATAAAGATTATTTATTTATGGATAAAGGATGAGAACTTCTGGGATCCCATCAGAGTGTCAGGATATCAGTGTTCCAAAAAAGCCCTGGGTCAAAATGATCCTTAATAAGGGTCCTAAACTCCACACTGGGATAAAAATCCTGCTGGTCCCCAAATTTTGCAGAGGTTGAGGTGTGGGCAGAGAGGAAGCAGAAGCTGATGAGCCTTGAAACAGCCAGGCTGTGGCTCTCCCACCTCTGTGTGCTGGGAAGAGAGGGAGGCCAGGTGGCCAGCTCATACCTGTGTCCCACAGGAAGGGCAGCGAAAGGGAGCTTGGCTCCACGAGATGGTTCCATGAGGGCACCACCATGTCAAAGGTGCTGCAGGACATTCATCCAGAAGGAAAATGTGGCCTTGGCTCTAAATAGCCTGATGACACTCTTTAAAGTATTACCACTAGCTACATGCCCAATCAGTGTGATTACATTATTTTGGCTGCTCTGGCTGAATAACTGCAATTATCTGAATTGCTAGCCATATTTTTCATAATGAGCTCTGGCTTCCCGTGTTTATTTGTCTTCTTTTCTCCCTGGCAATTTTGACATGTCTCCAGAGCGAACATGATGTCAGCGTCACTTGGTGCAGGATCACTCCCTTCCTCCTCGGGGGACACCTGCTCTTTTCCCCTCTTCTGCCCGCATTTGGGATGAACAGAAGGTTGAGGGTCTGCTCGTGTTCCTGCGACTCGGCTCGGTGCGAGGGATCGCAGACACGCCATGTGTGGGAACACTGGCTCCTCGCTCCGCAGCCCTCCTTCTGTGCTGCCTTAGCACAGCCCTGGGTGCAGGTTTCCCATTTATAGCGTTAGGAACAAATTACAAAGATTTATAGGAAGATTCGGTCTCACCCGGTTTAGAAAATTCTGTTACTCTCATCTGGTCTATAGTGGAATGAGCCCTACTTCCAAAATGCACAATTAGAGAAACTTAATCATCAGGACAACTGCCACGAACAGCCTTTTGATGTGAGACTTCTTTCAGAGGGAAGCTTATTTTGCTTGTCCAAAAAATAGTGCAATTTAATATAATCTGCTCGCTCCTGCTTTTGCTGCTGTGAACATGACCTTCTTGGAAGTGTCCCCATGGGAACGTTTCCCAGGCTTTCCTATTGGGGACCTTGCTCTTAAATGCATAAATGGCAACTACCTCTTCATCCCAATCCTGATATGCTTCCCTTTTCTGACAGATTTAAAAAAAAACAAAAAAACAAACAAAAAAGGCAGAACAGCATGATAGATGAAAGGAAGCTGTAGCAAGGTGGGGGTCAGTCTCTTCTCCCAGGTAAGAAGCAATAGGACAAGCGCAAATGGCCTCACGTTGCACCAGGGATTAGGGAGGTTTAGGATAGAGATTAGGAAAGATGTCTTCACTGAAAGGGCTGTCAAACATTGGAACGAGCTGCCCAGGGAACCAGTGGAGTCACCATCCCTGGAGGTGAAGAAGTGGTGCTGAGGGACATGGTTTGGTGGTGGTTTTGTCAGGGTGAAGTTAATGGTTGGACTCGACAGTCTTAAAGGTCTCTTCCAACCTGGACCATCCTATGATTCTATGATCCTCCTGCTTCCTGCAGGTTGACCTCCACCCAAGGCATCTGTTTCCTAAAATTCCTTTCCAAAAGTCAGTACTTATTTTGGGGCTGTGCCCCTTGCACAGGCTATGGTCTCATGGGTGTGGAACACCACTGCACTGCAGATGGCACCAGTGGTGGATGAGACAGGAGCTCCTAGATCACACCCAGAACAAGGGACCACGCGGCTCTGACTCTCCTGTAAGACGTTCTGCTTCACAGAAAAGCCTCTTGTGAAGGTTTTCTACCTTAAATCTCTGCTTGCCCCCTCTGCCCACAGCTGAAAGACGGTTGGAAGGCTCTTCTCCCAGCTTCTCATCCGGTGAGGACGAGATGCTCCTGGCTTTCAGGGGGCAGATAGCCAAGTCCATCCTGTCCCTGCTTCACAGCCGATGGCTGGAAGACATTTTTCTAGAACCCGTCTGATGTCAAATAATAAACCTTACACTGCTTGACCATGCCGAAAACACACCAAACTTCCTGCAATAAATCTCAGAACCTCTCTTGCTTAAGGCCTGAGTTTGTTGGCAATTCTTATATATCATCTATTAGGTATTACAAATTACATATGCTCTAGGAGGAAAAGTTTTGCTAAATCACATAAATACACCACTTCCAGCAATGGAACATATGTATATCCTTAAAATCCAAAACCCCTATTCAGATTTGCTTATTTTCTTTATCAAAGCTGCATTTTTTTATTATTTCTTTAAAATAACTACTGTTAGGCCTCATAACAAGATTCTCTTTCTGTTTTACTTCCAAGCCTTAGTTCTGATTTTCTTTCCCAATTATATTTCTGAATTCCAATGTTTATATGACAGTATTTTCATCAACTGAGGGCCTGCAAAAAGCAAAGTAAATATAGATGAGCTTCAGCAATGGATCGTCCAAAACTGGAGTTCCCACAACAAAAAAAAAAAAAAAAAAAAAAGAAAAGGAAAAGGTCTAACACTTTGTACCTCAGCGTGGAAAAAATATATGACTGGTACCAGAGAGCAATCCAGCACCTGTGTCAGCACTTACTTCTTGATCCTTTCTCCCAAGGAAGCCACTTCATCAAGGATATTCTGGACACTGACACACACCTCCTGGATAGCATAAAGTCTGTTCATAAATCCTTTTTTTTCACTGTCCTAAAGAAAAGAATAGGAGCAGTTGAGCAAAAGAATTTCTGACTGTAGGAAAAGCCACGTATCCATCAGTTAAGGTTCAAGAGGGCACGTGTTATAGATTCACCTAAAAGTAATTGGTAAAACCTGGCTATCAGAATCATTTCCTTGTTCTTTAAGCAGTGTCTATTGACCATAAGTATATATCTATGTATTTTTTATATGTATATATTAGTGTATATGCTGAGCACCACACAATTTTGTTTGTCATTGCATTTGTTTCTAGATACATATTTCAATAAGCCAGGTCTGTCATTTATAAACATGTTGAAGGTGCCAACCTCATATGTTTGACTCAAGCGATAAGACTCAAAATAAGGGCAGTTTGTGCAAATGTTGGTTTTTGTGCTGATGTAGGTGCCAGGAAGATAAACACTCCTCATGGGAGACATGGACTGAGAAACCAGAACCACCTCAGATCCCACAGACATGATCCCCTCCAGCTTAAACATGTGTTTAAGCTGCCAGATGTACCTGTGACCACCACCATCATCTACTCTACCTTTCCAATGGGCCGGTGAGAATGTGCTCGCTCGCTCTCCCTCTCTCTCCTTTTCCTTTACTAATATTCAGGTGCCACTACCATGAAATACATGGTAGATGTAACTCTGACTGCCTTTACAATACAATTAGTGCAGCCCATGGCTCCAACAGCATACAAAACACTAGCCATGGACAAAATGAAAGGTGCAGGAGAGGTGTCATTGTAGGAAGTTATATAATTACTGCCTTACTTACTCAGGTTTCTATGCACTATTGGACTTTTAGTCACAAAGTCATCACTTCATCATTACATAAATGTCTAACCATAACTTTATTTTTTTTTAAATTTATCACGATTCTTTGTGACCTTAAAAATGTGGTGTTTTTTTCCAAAACAGAGTGACTGTGGCTAGCCATGGCTTTGAGTGCCCCTCAAAGGCAGGACCCACCCTCATCAAGACGTTTTCTGGGGTCTTTGATAGATTTGCCATCAGCGAATGTTGTCCTTCTGCCAACTTGATCAGACTTTGCCTCCTAGAAGACTCCAACAAGGTGCCACTTGGGTACGTCAGTGCCCTCCATGGACCATCCATGGGCCTCCTCCTGCTCTGACAGCCTGTTCTTTTTTCCCCCAAAAAGCTTTCTGTATCTAAATCCAGCATCAAACCCTTGCAGAGCAACAGCACTGTCAAACAAAATGCTGTGCTAGATGGGATTAAAATGGAGCATCAGCATGGAAAAAAAAGACAATTTCTCTTCATTTCTCCCCAGACTACATGTAACCCAAAAGCTCATGTTCCACATTTCCAATGGACTGATGACATTTTACCCTATCTAGTTTGAATCTCATGAGCGTTTTCTCAAAGTAAGAAATGGAAAGAAAAATACTTCAAGATTTGCAAAGTATTTGATAACAAAGTTGTTCAACAATCACAAAACAGACAATACAACAGTCTCTGTAATTGACTGTGAAGTCCAGCACCTAAGAAATCAGCATATGTTGCATTTAGTTTTTACTTTTTTTTTTCCTGATGCTTAATTAGCAGACCATATATTGGTTCACTTATTTTGTTTTCATTTTTGCTGTTTTAATAAACTGGTTTGGATGAGGAAAACGTCATTGAATATTTAATCATCTGGAGTTACTTCAGTGACACTGGTTTTGCAAGGACATCTTCAAGATGTCTTGTGAAGACACTGGAAGTATTTAGCTGCTGAACACAGACTGTCTAAAAATAAACAATCATGAGGGAGATGGATAGACAGACAGAGGTGGCAAATTTTAACGTGTAATTTTAAAACCCAAACGTTTCAGAGGCAGCAAAACAGGCAGTTTCTCAGGTAACTTGAAAGAGCTAATGCTGTCAATCAGGACTGGCAATTATACCACAAAAAATATTTTTGTTTTTTGACGATGATCATAACTGCTGACACCAACTACGTCCAGTGTTGCCCGACTCATTTGTGAAGTTATTTCCTTAGTACTGATTACATTCTTGAAGCCCTGGCAGTGAGAGCGTTGCTGTCCTCAGGTCCACAGCCCCAGGGGAGGTGTGGTGGACATCCAGCCTCTTTCATTTCTCGTTGGGAAAGAGATACCCACTCCACTCCTTCACATAAAACACATGATTCCACTACTGGAAAAACAGGAAAATAATCTGTTTTCTCATGGAGCAGAAGCACACAATAAGCCATACAGAAATCATGGGTATTTTTCTGGTTTTTAAATACATAAACACTGTGCCTTTTCAGGTCTGTTTGACGGATTCTGCCCTCTCTATAAAGTTATTTTGATTTATAATTAAGTTGTGTGAGAAAAGAATTATGTCACCACAACAAAACCAGTACCCTTTGTGACAGAACTCAACTGGGATGACGTTCAGAGGTCCCCAGGTTGTTTTTCTTTACAAATATTTTGCAAGACAAACCGGTACCTTTCCTTGAAAACACATCTGGTTTAAATCATTCCCCTAATCTCCTCCCCCCACCAAAAAATAACCCAAAGACAGAAAGAGGCAGAGAAAGAATCACTATTTCCAACACC
>JAHREE010000492.1:571505-595761 GCA_033628505.1 Tringa tobata
CCAAGGCCCCCCCCCCCCCCCCCCGGCACCTTCTGAGCTTAAAGAAAATTTGTTGACATACTCCGAGGCAGGAATAGACAAAACAGCGCAGGAAAGAGGAGGCGGTCAGACGGATCAGGGTTCGGCTTTGCTTAAACTAATTCCACATGCCCCGCAACTATTAGCTGTTTTTTATTTCCTGCTCCAAAGATTTGTGGAGAAAATAATCTGGGCTAGGGAAAAGCTCCCCTTATTTTCTTCCAGCAAGATGCTGCGTTAGCAAATACAACATGTGAGCCACCTTAAGCGAAGCGAGGTTCTTAATAATCCATTTTTCAAACACTATGGGTATTTCCTTTCCGAAGAAAGATGGGCTGTGACTGGAATCAATTTCATCATTTGTATGGGTACAATTGCCAAGTTTCTGGAAATAATTGCCATTTAAATAGTAGATAAAATTTAATATACAAAGCTAACAACAGCTTTATTACTATTTAATTTCCATGATTTGTTTGTTTGCAGTAGGCTTAAGGTACCTGAAAAGCAAGATGTTTTCTAGGGGATGGCTTTGGGCATAAACCGTGAAAGCAAAGTCAAACGGATGTCGACAGCCTGACTTGAATTTACAAAAGGGAGTGAACCCCAAGTACAGACTGAGACCACGTCCTCCTCCTCCTCCTTCATGGAAAATTGTGTATTGCAGATTGATACCCTGCTCGGCCAATTACAGTTCTTCACTCTTGTACACTGATTTTCAGCCATAACCATATCTTACATTTGGTGAAACGAAAGTAAAGGGTTGGTTCTAGACTGTGTGGAGCTAATTCACATGAACCCTCGAACACAACCCATGATGTCTGAGTCTCTTTATCCAGTGGACTACGCATCCAATCCCATCATAAAATAGGGTAATTTAGGAAAGGATTATATCTCTAACCCCAAACCCTGCTCTTATCTAGGTTAAAGTGCATTGGCAAAGCAAACACTTCAAAAGACAGGGAAAGCAGGAGAAATAAGTAAGCCAGACTCAAAAGTAAACTTTGGTAAAGTTAATGGAATTAAGCCAGCAAAAGAAGAGCTTTAAGTGAAAGGAGACATTTTTAGTATAGAGAATAAAGTTCTGAAGTTTTTACGGTGGATAACTGTCCTATTAGTAACTGCTAAGCTGGAGAGAAAGGCATTGACCATAAAAACAAAAATCACTGTAGAGTTTCAAGAACAATACTGAATTTTGAAATTTTTAGGAGATGCTGTCTGGGAAAGAGAGAGGCTCCAGATGTATCTTCCAAAAACACCCCTCATTGCCCAAGCTGATACGATGGAGCACCTCTGTTCGTGCCAAACCACTGAGACAAAGCCACCATAACCTGTGATAGGGCTGAGAGAGTGTATGAAGCCACCAGTGAGAGCAAGAGCATTCACCTGGTATGTTCTAAGTCCTGTCACTTGGCCACCGAAACGTGTGTTTTTTCTTGTGTCACCCTGGACTACCTGTGGCCACAAAAGCATAGCCCTATTGGTGAGGCTATGGAAGCAGCTATTGGTGAGGAACGCCTCTAGTCACCCCTTCACCTTTAGCCACAAACCTTGAACAGAAGAACACTACTTCTGTGAGAAGAAACTGCAGACTATGTGAACTAATAATTGGTCTCCAAAGCAGAGTCCATCCATAGGCTTCAGCACGAGTCTCAGACACACGCAGGGCTGCAACGTCCTGGTAGATCTCCCTTTGGAGACTAATGAACTAGACACAGAAATGTGTGTGGGAAACGTGTTAGCCCTTTACTGGCAGGATTCATTAGAACCTCCCAGGGAGGACATGCAGACATCAGCTGTTGAACACTGTCCCGTGGTCTGGCCGCTGCTCAAAAACATCTCACTGGGGATTAATGGCCTCAGCAATTACCTCCCAGACTTTAACCTCTGCTTTCTGGGAAGGTCACTGAGAAGAAGATAGTAAGCCAACACTACTCCAGTTCTGGAGGCATTTGATCTCCTCCAGGGTCTTCTGTAGCCCTATCAAAAGGCTTCAGATCTGGTGATGGGTACTAGGGGCAAGTCATTATTCTATCATTTTCTCAAGGAAATGGAAAGAGGTCAGACAGCTATGATGATATTGTTACCTTAAAGCTGATTGTGGAAGTGCGATCACGAGGTAAAGCTGAATGGTCTGCAGGACCTGGAAAAGTGCATGGAGTGACCTGAAAATGGCCTCCTCCATTAAGGCTCTAATGAACTGAGAGGGTCAGGTTGTTTTAACCACTCTTCCCTCTCCAAGGCTGACACTTGTGGAGTACCATAACCATCTCCTTACACTGAAAAAACCATGGGAAGACTTTGGGAGACACTAAAACCTTTTAGTGGGACCTTAAAAACTTAGAACTTTCCACCTTTCCAGCAGGCAAGCTCCTAACTCTTCAGACTTTCAGATACTTCAAATAGTGAGTGATGGGATGCTGGGCTGACAGGTACCAGCGAACGTTCTCCCCTCAGCATCAACAGACGAGAACTGAGCTTTTAAATGGCAAGCTTCATGTTTTCCCATACTACCTGGCACCACACCTTCAGCGACCACGTTTTTAAAATGCTCTCAGATGTTCAGAAATGCTCAACATGTCATCTCTAAAGTCTACCTGCTAAAGTCTACCTTTCTCTGCATTTGCATGGAGAATAGGTCTGAAAATAATTGCTCATGCCCAAATGGAAATAGGATTTTAAAATATGGAGAAAACCACATAATTATGAAAAGAGCAGGGTTTTACAGAGAGAAACTGTATTTGTCTTCATGATTATTAAAGAAAGAAGCAATAAATTGCCTAGTAATTCCATATCAAAACCAGCAGAAATTAGGCACAATAGAAACCATATAAACATGCGGACGGAAACACTAGAGATGCACTGTTTATGAAGACACCGTGCCTGTGAGCATGAATATTACAACAATCTGTTCTTCCTCAAACATACACTGAGAGTTGATAAAAATCGTTTTGAACCTTCTGTGACTTTTTGGCACTACCACCTATATAACGAATTATGTGTAATGAACTGCTGCAGTGCTAGAACATAAATATAAAACCAGCAAAAAAAAAGAAAAAAAAGTCAAGAGCGATAGTAATAGAAAAAGATGGATTTGCAAGCTTTCCCCAAAGTAGAAAAATAACACTTTAATGGCAATTCTTACGTAAATTCTTATTAAATGATTTTTTTTTTTGCCAGTACTTTTTATTTACTCTTTCTCCCTACTACATTCCACAATATTGCCCAATGTGGTTTAAATCTGATCCTTCCTCATCTCTCCTTCACTGTGTATTTTAATACTGTAAATAAAACATTCCATATAGAACACAGAGACATGAATGCAATGGAGCCAGTTAATGGAGTGACACCTCATTTCACTGCAAAAGACTTGGGTCTTTTTAGTCCAGAGAAGAGAAGACAGAGGGGGGATCTGACCAATGCTTACAAATACTTAAGGGGAGGGTGTCAAGAGGATGGGGCTTTTTTCAGTGGTGCCCAGGGTCAGGACAAGGGGAAATGGGCACAAACTTGAACATAAGAAGATCCATGTAAACATGAGGAGGAACTTCTTTCCTGTGAGGGTGGCAGAGCCCTGGCAGAGGCTGCCCAGGGAGGTGGTGGAGTCTCCTTCTCTGGAAACATTCAAACCCCACCTGGACACGTTCCTGTGGGACCTGCTCTGGGTGGACCTGCTCTGGCAGGGGGTGGGACTGGGGAGTCTCCAGAGGTCCCTTCCAGCCCCATATCATTCTGTGATTCTGTGATGCTGTGAAGGGCCACCTAGTGGGGGGAAACAAAAACTTAAATTTTCCTTGAATGATAAATATTTTGGCTAATGCTAAACCTTTATGAAGTGTTCATTTCGTAAATAGTCTAAGCAAATATATTACTTGAAAAAGGTGGAGGCTTGTTTGTTCATGGTGATACGTTCAGGGCCAAAAAGTGAACAATGCCAAATAATGGCATGCCTTTCTTGGCATTATTTTGGAAGAAAACATAAATATCTAAGGCATTGTGGTGTTAAGCATTGGGGTGACGAGAATGCACCAGATGCACTTGCTTTATGTTTATATTTGAAAAACCTGAAATTTTTCTCTCAGCTGCCTTTTTTTCTCCCCTTCACCCTGTTCTGCTGTGTTTGAGAAAGGAAAGAGAGACCTATTTATTTTTTTGTGAGACAGAAATAACCTGGAGCTTGACAGCGATCTCATCAATACTGGTTTTGGATCCAGCCACATTGATGTCACCCAACAGAAGCCAACACAGAAATCTTGGGGTATGGACCAGCATTTGTTTGCAATAGCTAATTTAGATAGAATAAAGTCCTGGAGTTCTACCAACAAATAAACTTTGGCCACGATTTCATAGCTGGATTTGTAAATTCCAGTGGTTCTAACAGTGCTTACCCTCAATCTATGCTGAATGCAAAACTGCAATTAACAATGTGTTCACTAATGTAACTCCTCGAGTTCTGTGGTACAAATATGAGGGATGACAAATTTAAAAGTAAAACCTCGAAGCTCTTGTAATCTTAAAAAAGTAAGAAAGAGATATTTTAAATAAGCACAGCCCTGCTATACAAGAGGCTGGAAGGATGTTGGGGTGAAAACAAGTCATACCAGCTACTATAAAAATTCTGCATTCAGGTGGGTGTGAGAGAAGCAGAGATAGACACCAGGAAGAGGATGCTGGAAGACGGTGGTTAGCGAAACTTCTGAATTTTTGAGGTGCTTATCTAAAGCATACCCACACACTCCTGTTGTCCACGCGTTCCCACCAAGAGCCTCATCAAAATAAAATAGTGCTCTGTTTTGAAAGTTTAAAGTAGCCTCAAAATTTATGTTTCAATAAATGTCTGTACCACTGTCACGGATTGATATGAAAGGAAGATTATGGAGTTCTGCTGGAGTTACAGTCACTTAAAATTTCAGCTGCAGTTCTGAAACACATTGGCTTGAATGTAGCAGATGTAAAAGTTAATTTGTGTGCATAGAACATCATTTTCATTTTCTCCCTGTAAAGATTATGATAATGATAAACATGCCTTTGGGCAGAGGATAAGACTGACTGCTCAAGATCACCTCCACCCAGGCTCGGACACTATCTCTGCACCAAAGCCCACATTTAGATTTGCTTTACTGTCTCTGGAAGTTTCCCAGTCCTGTGTTGACAGGACATTATGACCCTATAATTCTTATGTAAGTTGTTCACCTAAACAAACAGAGATAATGATTTTACTCTAACTTATGGGCTGGAACTGGCTAGCCTTGGAGATAGCAGCTGTAATAACGGCTTCTGCTGCCAAAAGACCTGCATCTCCAAGGCAGGACTGCAGAGGGTAACCTCAAAGTTGTCACCAGCACTACACGAATGGCCACCACAGGAGCCAGCAGAAGGAGTCAAAGACATATTGATATAAAAGATGATTCAGCACTCCAGCCTTAGATTTCTATTTTTGAGTTAATATGAGCTATTCTCTAGAAGTGGTCCCCTCTGGAGGAGGAATGTGGTCTTCCCTCCAGTCTCCTCCTCCCCTGGCTTGGACACCAAAACTGTGTATCACTAAATTGGTGACAGGAATCTTACTCCCTCCATCCTTTAGTTACCACGATAAAATACCAGCTTCTTTTTATGCAGTGCTATTGCTCTAACATCTCTCTCCCAAGCTCTCAGTTATTAACTATGTTTAGATAAAACACATACAAAACCAATTTTGTATTGCAAAACTCATGTGATGGTGCCTTGGACTGCTGATGTTCTTGGTTCACAGAAATTCCCTGAAATTTCCTTACCCAAACCGGCAACACAGTTTTAATAGTAAATTACCTGGGCCTGGCTAATTGGACTGCTGAGGACTCCAGAAATTCTTTGACCATTGGTAATTTGTTGTCCAAACAGCGCTCTTTTGGTAGAATCAATCCAAAGTTTTTGGCTGCTTGGGATTCCAGTGATTTAACTCAATGGCAAGTTGCTATGAAAAAGGGCAAAGAAAACCCATTTTGCTGGGGACACTATCTGTAAAGAGCAACTGATGAGAAGGATTTGAAAAGAAAAGGTGAGGTTCTCCATGGCTGTACGTTGCGACCACATCCTGAGGTCAACAGAGCCCAGGTGGTCTATACTGCTTGAAGACCAAGCCCTAAAATCTGAAATACTTAATTGTTGTCAAGTGCTCAATGATTAGGCAAAATTTCTCTTTTAGGAACCTGATCTGGAAAAGAACGACATTAAGGTTAATATGTCTGCAAATATTCTGGGGGGTCAGTGGGTGAGGAGCAATGAGCGAACCAAGAATTCCAGGGTCTCTTTGGAGAAAATCTGGAGAAAAGCCTGAAAAGGCTGTCTGCTTATTACATTGAAATGGGGGGAGGGGAGGAGGATGGGGAGGAGGAAATCCCTCTTTGTTTATTAGGAAGTACTGAAATTTTGGAAAAGATCTAAAGCTGAGCCATCTATTGGAGATGGGGTGGGACCATGAATATGCAAAGTCACAATGAAGGGTAATTTGCAACAATGCTACTTTAATGTCTAACCACTACAACAGTCTGTTCTACACTCATTTTAAATATGCTTCAGCATGCGATGTTTCAGAAGGAAAAAAAGCACATATTTATGCTGGACCACAGCAAACAGTTCCCTGACTGAAAACTTTGTAAGAAGCGCTCACATTCTGGTGGTGCACTGCAGTCTACAACACCAGAAAGAAATAAAAAGAGTAGCCCAAAGGCACATATTTACACAAATGTCTATTTGATTTTTTTTCAGAAAAACAAATAATTGTAGCTAAAGCAAAAGCTTTGACTCCATGCTGTATGTATATATCTGCTACTTTACAATATAAGACAATGTAGAAGAAGTGACCAGCTTGTCTTCAGTCACCTTAGGTGAATTTACTTTTGAGAAATGAATAATGAAACTTGCTTCGTTGAGCTGATAATGAGTGGAGATGCTTTAGAAGGAAAAAGGAAAGCAAAGCGTTGTTAAAACTAAATACAAAATCCAGATGATTACTGTAGTGTTGGAATGACGGGTGAAAAAATAAATTGCAGGAAACACAAAAATTTGTCGTTCTTCAGGCAACGTTAACTTGACTCATGACATAGGAAGTATACTGGATCACAGATTACACTAAATACTGCAACCAAAGAAGAAAAAAACAGCTGAGAGATCTCATTTACAGAAGGTGAAAAATAGATGTTCAGTGGAATTGATCTGCTTTCCTAAAGAAACAAATAAAGTACTTCAACCAGTCACCATGTGACATGCATTTCCCCACTTCACTGTTTTTTTCGTCACCTCCTGACTTGCAGAATGCCTGTTTAACAACTTTAGCTCACCAGTATCCACAGGTACACAACGGCTGGAGGAGGAAGGCTGGGAAACCTGCAGAGAGTAACGAGCCCGACAGCAAACGAACAAATCGTTGCTGTTTTAACAATTCAGAGCGGATTTGGGGCATTCCAAACAGGAATGACACGAGACTGAGCAGAGAACGAGCGGAAGGGCCACCCTGTTTCTTCAGCCCCACCACTGCCGTGTAGACGAGGGGGCTGAGCAGGGCATCATCCCCAACAGGCTGTGGTCCGCCTAGAATAACCTGTTTCATACCCACATCAGAAGAGAAGACAAACTAGGTCTCCATACTACGAAAAAAACCCAACCCAAACACGCTTGTTTCTTCTAAAACTTCAAACTCATTGCTTATTTTAGTGTCACTCAGAAAAGCAACAGCCACAGCGCAAGGATTCAACGACAGTTCTCTCCTTCCACTTTCAGCAAACGGTCTTTATCGCCAGGTAAATAAAATTTAAATGCTTTTCAGCCCTGGTTGCAAACTCCGCACCCATTTGCAGTCCAACAACAGCAGGGAATAAAGCTGCCATTGTAAAACTCTCTTTTTTCTCTCCTGTGTGCCTGCTTTCCATAGGTTTCATTATTTCTCCCGGATCTCCACACGCTGTCAGATCTAGGGCACAGCAAGCCGAAGTGAACAGGGAGAAGGGCTGTGAGATTTTTATCCACGTTGAAACAACTGGCGGGGAGGTTCCAACCGTATCCAACCTTTTTCCAAAGAAAACAGGTGCCATTCCTCCAGCAGAAGAGCTGTGCTGTTCTGTCTGGACAGTTTGAGATGAAGAGCTCAGGCTCTCGAGGTGTTTAGACCCACAGAAATAAGGGAGTTGAGGTCAAACAGATACTTCAGCTTCCCAGAGTATTTCTCACCCTTTCAGAGAACCCTGGTCCAGGTGTTTCCACAGCTGCTTGTTCCAAATAACTCACAACGGCTTTTTTTTTCCATGAGTTTGTCCACTCATGTGGAACCCACACAAGTCTCAACCGCCCACATCACTCTTAGTGGTTCAACACTTAGCGCCCAGGTTCCTTCAGAGTTTTTAGGCAAACACGATCCAGCCCTGATAACTTGTTATTGGTTCATTTTGTTGAGCTTTTTTGCTACAACCTCTTTTACCAACACTTGATCTGAAGCAGACGCTGGGCCACAACCCCTGTGGAAGCCTCCCAGAGCTCTTCCACAGTGAATACACGTGCAAGGAATTAGGCGTAAATCCAAGACTTAGCTTGTTTTTAAAGTACCATACATAGAACTTTTGAAATTATCTATCACAAACTTCTTGAAACTTTTTACAATTTAAAATCATTGAATCAATACTGGGAAAGTAAATGATAATTGACATTGTGCTTAAAAGAAATATTTTAGACTGTTCCTAAAAGAAAAAGGATATTCAAATAACTCAGCGAGGAGAAAGAGGTGAAAGAGCAGAAAAGGTTAACAGTAAACTATCATTAAAACTATCAAAAAAACTAGACCTGATGTTTAATGTATTTATTCATCTAGATGAAAAAGAAGGAAGGTTGAGATGCCAAGTTTATAGGTGACAGAATTACTTAAGGAGATGATGTCAAATTTCTGAGGAATATAACAGTTAGATGAATTACTAACAGTGGGGGTTTAACTTTACCTTGTGTCACCATATAACCTGACGAGATAACTTCAGCTGAAGTACTGAATTCAAGTTAAAAAATAAAAAAACAGATCCAGAAAAAATGCAGACATAAGCTGTTGAAATAATGAAAATTGTGTGAGTAAAACTAAGTCAATGAGCAACAGGAAGCATGAGGACATGTTAATTTACTCAGAAGATGAATGAACATAATCAAGATATTCAAAATAACGAATGGTTTAGAGAAAGTAAATTGGAACTCTCAATTACGCTTATAAGGTGGTAGAAAGAAATGTTCCATGAACTTGAAGGACATCAGAGGTAAAACTGATAATTTTTTTTTTCCACGCAATGCAAAACTCACTGGTGGAACTTGCTGCCTAAACAGCATTAATATGAAGAGCTTAATAAAACTAATAGCAGAATTAAGCACATACATCACCATTTTCCTGTGAAATTATCAAAATAGTGGGTAGAGCAACCATCCATCATTTCAGACAAAAAGACGACACAGTAAAAATCTCTTGTTGAACTCAAAGAAGAATTTGAGTCAGATTCAAATTCTCAGAGAGCAGAAGCTACTATGAAAATCAAGCATACAGAATACACAATGAGCTGAAACCTTCCAATAAACTTTCTGAACAAACAGGGTCATGTAAGGGTTTTCCAGCTACAGCACTGACTTCTTCTGGAAGGAAAAGAGTTGCAAATAGTAATTTGGGATAACCATTCCCATCCCAAATGAAAGGAATGGTTAATTTTACTGTGTTTTTTTCTGGAGACTGGGGCTAATAGAATGCATGGGATGTCCACGGTTGTAACATCAGTCACTTACACCAATACTTATCTCCTAACAGCTATTTCATGTCTCCTTCTGTTCAACCCTGCCAATCCATGCTTTGAAACAGGTTCGGTTTTATTATGGGGTTGTACAATAGCATGTACGAAAACAAAGAAGCAAGAAGACCTCCAGCGTTCTCGGGGAGCAGTGGGGAAATCTGAATACCTCTGAAACCCAACCTCAAACTGAAAATCACCCAAGAACCTCTGCTTTACATGTAAAAACACAACAGTGCCTTCCTCTGAGTTTCCTTCCTTTTTATTGGTAAGATGGAAGAACTGGGGAATCGGCTGTGGCCAGCCAGTGCCTCGAAACTCTGTAGGAGATTTTGCCTTCTCCTGAGGTATTGAGCTTCACCCTCACGCCTTCACCTCCCATCCCTGGAGAGGCCGGCACTCCTGGACGCACCGTTCCCACACGGCATCCCACCGCGCTGCCTCGGCCCTGGAATCCCACTCCCTTCCTGCTGACTTTGATTTGATTCCTGTGCTGCGGAAAATATTAATGTACGCGGTGGAAAACATTAATATAGTGCTACAGGGGAGAGAAAAGGGAGAGGATTCACAAACAAGGAACCGGCACCCTTCCAGGGCTCTGTCTGAGATTGCTCCCCACTGCAGGAAGCTTAGAGACACTGCTAAGATTAGTGAGTGTCAATATTATTAATAGTTGATGGCCATCATGGTTGAGGCTTTTTTTGGTTGTTTGCCCGAGGAAGGGGAGGTGGGACCTGTCAGAGCAGAGCCTGGTGGGCCCCTGCACCCCCAGAGGATGGGTCTACCTTGAAGCAGGGGATAAGAGAACAATTAGATGCACCAGAGAGGGTGGGTGAAGAAAGTAAAAGAGCATTAAATACCTAAGAATTACCTGGGAGCACACAAGGAAACAAAGCAAGCCCCAGTTAAACCAAAGTAACATGGGCACCACTTCTCAGAAAAGTGGTATAAAAAGACAGCCACCTTCTTCACATAAGGTAATCATCGTTATTTTTTATATTTGATGCACAGGCTCTATTTACCCTCCTCTGTTGTTGCCATGTTGTGTTCTTGGATGCATTTTCTGAGCTCCTAAAAGACCCTCTCCAGGGTGAGGGCACCACCACGTACAGAACGGTGTCATTACGGGCAGTCCCACCGTCAGAAGGGCTGAGACCTCCTCAGCGCCAAGAGGCTATGACTTATTTCCACATCATCATTTGTTTCCAACTCTTCCATGTTCCGTTTACGTGGCATAAATCCTCTTGGCTGGTTCCAGCAACAGAGCTGCACTGAGCTCTCCTCTCCCCACCTTGTCTAATATCACAGAGTAAACCAGAAGTATCTTAATTGGAGAGCATGTATATTATTAAAAGAGATATCCAAATTGTTCACCTGGAATATTATTAAGAAGTTAATATGTTTCAATCTCATCCACACCACATTCAGTTTTCCTTACTGCTATTATAAACATCAAATGAACATTTAAAAAAATTCAGCCACCATCAGAATGGTTTAAATAGACATCTAAACCTGTAAAACAGCAGCAATAACTAAATGATGCAAATCAGATGTAGTTCATGGCGGAAGTCATTTAGCATATCTAATCATGGTTCCAGCTTTCTCCTACAGCACGAGAGTAGGAAGAATCATACACGGAGAAGAGGAGGGAGAAAGAAGAAAACGAAGATTTCCTAAGCAGGAAAACTCTTCAAAGTCCCAGCAGCAGGTAACCTGTATATCATACTTCATAAACTCCTGCCAGGGCTCTGCCCATGCTTCTGCCTCACGTGCCTTGCCAGGATACAACTCTGAATAAAGACATACAGGAAATACATCCTCTCTGACTCCCTGGAAGCCATTACAGACCTCGTCTTTGCAAATGAGCCCATCCAAAATTTTAAAAAAAGGAATTATTGCAATAAGAAAATGGAGTAGGATCCCATTGACTGCAGACTCGACTCTTTTATTTTTTAGGGTCTCTTTAAAAGGTAGTATTATACTTTCTGGATATTTTTCATGTTCAGATTGTGAAAACTAATTCCTCCCAACCCTCTTCACTTTCCTGGGAAGCCAACAGGAGGTACAGAAACCACCTAGGGCCACCAAGTCCTGACACTGATTTTGGGGACCATTTCAATCAAAAATAACCATCACCACCTACAAAATGGAGCGGTGACTGATAATAGTGGTGACTGGAATTGTAAATAAATAAATAGTGTGGGAAATCTCACAATCTGCAAATAGTTTAGCTACAAAAGTGCATTTTACGACAGGCAGCAGACACGGAATACGTGGTGTTCACTGACGTCGAAGGTCCCAAGGGTTCATCATGAAGAGTTTGTCTGAATATGGGAATAAAACCATATTTGGTCACTTTTGTCTTCAAGCCTGTGCTTTTGTTTACAGAGAACAACAGATTAAAACAATAGCAATTGTCAGGATTGATCTCCCCTTCAGTTCTAAAAATAGAAGTATAACACACTGCTCTTCAATCTTTCAGCACTTCATTTTGCCATGACTTTGGGACAGTAAATGTCAGTAGAGCAGGAAGGTTATTAGGTAATTCCCTTGTATCTATGCAAGTCTATGCATCACCTTCACATATTCCCCCAGCATAGTCTTTAGAAATGTATCATGTTTTTGTGTTTCAGCTGTTATTTCTGCCTGTTTTCTGTTGCTTTTTAAAGGATGTGCAAAGCCAGGTAGTTTTTAAACAATTAATTTTATTTCCCTCCTCATGCAGTAGGGATCCATTGTTTTTTTGGCGTGTTCTTCGCTAAAGCAGAAATCCCTAACTCTGCCCTTCTGCCTTTCAGCTGAGGAGTTTGTTCCCTCCTTACCTCTTTCCCTAAAAAGTCTTAATTGACTTTTTAGTCCAGTTTGGTCAAATTCTTTTTATCTGTTTTCAATATGATTTTTTCAATTACAGAATCTTCATGGTTGGAAGGGACGTTTGAGATCACCGAGTCCAACCATACACACACACACAGAAGACCCCCACAATGTTGGGCACCAGACCATGACCTCAAGTGCCATGTCTACATGTTTCTTAAATCCCTCCAGGGATGGTGACTCCACCACCTCCCTGGGCAGGCCATTCCGGTGCCTGACCACCCTCTCAGGAAAGCCATTCTTCCCAATGTCTAATCTAACCCTCCCCTGCCCCAGCTTCAGACCATTTCCTCTGCTCCTGTCATTATTCCCTTGGGAGAAGAGGCCAACCCCCACCTCTCTACAGCGTCCTTTCAGGGAGCTGTAGAGGGCAATGGGGTCTCCCCTCAGCCTCCTCTTCTCCAAACTAAACATGCCCAGTTCATTTTAACCTTGGGTCTCCATGCAATCTGCTGTGAAACTACAAAGACTGGATGCTCCTGCTTGTCCTTCCCACCCAAAGGGTTTTATGAACACGGAGCACTTTGGTTTTCTGAACTTTCCACTTATTCTGTGGGGAAAAAAAAAGCCCCAAACCCCTTAAGGGGTTCTGTATTAACTCGGCCACAAATTCCACGCTGTTGTGCGCTGATCACCCTTAGAGACATAACTCACACAAAATGCACCTATACATTGGAGGAGCTCTACATACACACAGCTCTGCAGACAACGTCCCTGTGAATTCTTCCTCCATCTCAGTGAGACACCAGCATGGAACAGCCATGCTCCCTCTCTTCTCCTCTCTGCCGTCCCCATACCTTCACCCCTGGCTCACTCTCCCTGAGTTTGCTCCAAGAGTTCCTCCACTGCGCCGCTCCTTCCCAAACAGTAGTTTCCTAAAACTATTAATACTTCTGACAAATGACACCACCCGCTGACCCCCCAGCTCGGGGCATCGCCGGCGCGGAGGGAACAGAGAGGGGAAGAAACATTTAAAGGAAGGAGAAAAGACCTTTCTTTCTCCACTCCAGCTCGGGACACACGGACAGACCGCTGAACGTTAACAAACTGAAATCACACATAAAAACATCTCGGTGTTAAAACCAGACCAAAGAAGGGAAATCTGTAAATGCATTCCCCTGTGCTTGAGGTACTTCCCCATACTCCTGAATTACCGGGAAGGAGAACATTAAAACTGTTTCATTTCCCGTTGAAGAAAATAGATATTCTAGTGTCCTAGTTAAGGACCACGGCAGTGGGCTTAAAAACACGAATTGCAGAGCAAAAATTGGAGGATATGGGGGTCAGTGGGAAATCAATGATTTGATCCCCAAGTCACAGACAGAAAAAAGGCATCAGCAAAGGAAGTTTCCTCTGCTGTTCTGACAATAAAAAATAAACAGAGTATTGGCAGGAAAAATAACATAAAACCCAATACATTTGACTCAAAAATCCCTCTAGGCTTCAATAATTACTTTATATAACCACGCTGATTTGGTCATCTGGAAAAAAACATATGTCTCTGTTCTATATACCTCCTCAAATCTTACACAATGCTCTACTTTTCCTTCCATTTTAACGCTGACCTGCTTTTAAAAGCAGATGGTACTTCTTCAGACTCAATAGATTAGGTGGCGGTGACAGACTCAACAGAGATCTGTGGTGATGGAGCTCATTATTATCGAAAGAGTAATTTGGAGACGTAAAACATGTCGAACTCTTCCAGCAGACCCCCGGAAGGGGGTGTCCAGATCAATAGGTGCAGCCTCAAGCCCCTCTCCATTCCTTGGAATGGGGTTTCTCATTAAATTTTTGGGTGTGAAGGGCTGCTCTTGGGTCTGGTGCATGTTGTCTGGGGCTTTCTGGGGCTACAACCCATGAATGACCAGCCCCTGAGCCCTGACTGATGTCAGAGGAAAACACAATTTTGTTCCAAACTGATGTGTTTTCTGTCTGAGGCAGCCAGCCTGAAGAACGAGGGGTCTCCAGTGGTCCACAGGGCTGAGTCCCAGCCTCCTGGAACAGGAGGTCTACCGAAGACCGGCATTTCACACCTTCAGGTGGCCTTGAGCACAACATTAATTACATTCTTGATTAGATTATTTTGAAAAGCACCTTTAATCTATTTTTGCAAAAGCAAACCAACAAAAAGGTGACACACCACTGTCATTTGAACACTTTTAGTCCATTATCAAATTAAAAGACAACATTTCACTGCTAGAAAAAAAAATCTACAGCACTTTCAGGACATGACATTTCTGTATTTATGCATTAAGACTTCAAAATTCAGCTAAAAATATTTTTTTTTAAAAGATGACGGTGCTATAACACATTTTCTTCTGAATCAGTATATCCTGAGGAAGAAGCCGGAAAAGGATTACACGTAAGAGCTGTTTGAAAAAATTATTTAGCAGCAAACTGTCTCTTGGCCTGTAACATTATATAATGTGATTTCTGATAATGCAGCTTCAAGCTTTCCTTGAACAGAATATAAAATCTTAATTTTTAATAGACTGCCCAGAAACCACAACTATTACTATGCAAACCACTCTGCTATCAGAATGCAGGGGTGTGTGTTTTACTTCAGAAAAATAGCTGAGTAAACTGTTTCTTGATTTTCACTATATGCTATGTATTGATCTAAAATATTCAGGCAGCATTTGTTCTTCAGGAGTGGGAAGGAAAGCAGCCCTGGGAATGCACAGAATAGACAAGAAGGTGTTTTAGTGCACATAAACACATGCAAAAATTTGAAATTCTTCCAAAATTAAAAAAATAAAAAATAAAAAATCCAATCACAAATTAGCCTCCTGCTCAGGAGCAGAGAAAGTATTCCAAAGGATTTCTATTTGCTCTTTCCCTATTTGTATTTAAAATTTTAATCAAGCAGTAATTAAAGGCCAACAAACACCTTTTCCATACTTCATTTTACATTACAGCAAATGCCATACACTAAACGGATACCACCACCCTGCCCTATAAGCTGAAGGTAGGGGGAACCGCACCATTCTGTTGTGTAAAATACTAAAAAGCACATCTGCTGAGCAATTGACCTTAAATTACTATTTCTGATTGCAAGAAAGCTTCAGATTAGCAACGCTGTTCTGACTTTTTCACACTGTTAAAGAAAAACAGAAAGCAATACTTTTTTGACAGAACGCTTTTTTTCTCGCTTTTTTTATGCCATTAGATATCCGTGACATTACATAAACGAGCGGTGTCCGATTTGTTTTTCTAAACTTGTTAGCTTCCAGAACAAAAACAGTTTGCTAACATAAAATCTGTTTTTCCCATCCTGGACTTTGTTGCTTTAGCACTTGAGCAGGCCAAGAAAAGATATAAAGGGAAAGGAAATAGGAGAAAGAAGAAAGAAACAATACTTAAATATTTATTAGCCATTTTTCTTATATGTTTTTTGAGACGTATGAAAATAATCCGTATACATTCCCTCAGCTCAATTACTTACAAACAACTTATCTGTAGAATCAAGTAAATCTGTCAGTTGTGCAAGTTTATTTTTCCATGTGCTATCTCGAGATAAGCAGGTCTGTAATATTAGATTTCTACTGACATAATTGTGCATGAATTCTGATCTGATTTAGTATTACATGGTGCAAAAGGTGACACATTTTCTTTAATGCAGCCCATTAGGAAAGGAAAGGAATTGCCAGCGTATGAAATCCGAGGAGTTTGATTGAAAGACTCTGGGACTTTGGGGTCAACTCAGTGGAAAAGTAACTTGCTCAACTACCCCAGGCAGTAAGGGCTGTGACAAGCAAACATAATACCCGGTGTAGTGACTCGGTTAGACAATCAATAAAAACACTGCATTATCAGACCACTACAGCTGTATGTTACCCTATCGTGTTACCTCATCTGCTCCCAAACCAGCCACACACGCATTTGCTGATCGGGCAGATAACACAGATACCACCCCGCTCCCTCAGTCACATTTAGTACCAGGCCAGAGCGCTAAAACAACCGTTTATTGCTTTTCCATATGCCATAAATTCTAATTTTCGAGTCTATCTAAACTGCACACTGCAGACTACATTCAAAGCACTACTGAGATGGTGAAGCCAACCGCCCCCAAATTAGGGCATGTGAGATTTAAGGTCTGCATTTCCCTCCCTGGATGCTCAATCCATGCCTGGTGCCCCAGCTCACCTCTGCCCGGGGCTCCACGGCCTCTCCCTGACTCCTTGTCTCCTCCTCATGTAGATCTCGGCATCCTGCCCTGCATCCTGCCCTGCATCCTTCCCTGCATCCTGCCCTGCATCCTGCCCTGCATCCTGCCCAACGCTCGGCCACTTCTGCCCCCTAAATTACCTCTATGGGTTTCATTTCTCACGTCTGTCTCCTTCCACCTGTTCAGCTCTCGCTCCTGCAGCCTCCACGACTCCGAGCTGCTCCCACAAGGTTCATGGGTGGCCATCTGTACCCATGGCATGTGGCTCAACAGAAAAACCAGGAAATCCACAGAAAATCCATTTTTTGCCTCCCCAAGCACTCAGTTCCAGTGCTTGAACTCTCACGAGTCCACATCAGGCAGGAGACACAGCCATGGCAGGTCCTTGCCCTGTCTGAAGGATGCTCTGTGAGGAGACAGGTGGGACTTCACCAACCAGCTCCTTGGCTTCAGCAAGGTTCTGCCGAAGGCTGGCAGACTGCTGCTTCTTTCCCCCATCCAGACCTCCCACCAAGCCACATAAACCGTCCAAACAGGGGTAGGGACAGGAATTAGGAAAGTCTCATCCTTCATGTAGTGGTCACCTGTCTCTATGGTTATTTTGAAGTTTCTGTAGCAGGAGAGTAGACATCAACAAAAATATATACCTTTTCCACACTGAAAACCAATATAATCTTCCCTGCACTTACAGCTTAAAATTTACAGAACTGTTTCAATGGAAAGTTCCCGTGATTAAAGAATGCTCTTTAAGGCTGGATTGTGCGTGCTGGAAAACAAGCTGGTGCACAGCTGACATCAATAAACATGATACCCTGAAACCTACAAAAGCAAAGCAGAAAAGAGCTGTTTTTACCTCTATTCCAATGGAAAGTGGGAAGAGAGAGTGCAGGATGGAGTATTGGGGAGAAGACTTTTTTTTTGGCAGAGACGAAATCATCCAATCTATCAGCATTCTCAAATGCATTATTTTTTTTCTTCCCCAAAAGAGAGGTATACTCCAGGACAGTGGAGTTGAAGATGCCTGGTAACCAAACCCTGTTGGGAAGTCTCTAGGCATCTACAGATATCTGCTGTTCAGGAGCTGCATGTCCAGGAACGTCTGCTGGGGTGGGTGGGACCAGTCGCCTTTTCTGAATGGAACTGTATTTAAGCTTTTCACTGAATTTTCAGAGTTGGAAGGGACCATAGAGATCATCTAGTCCAACTCCCCTGCTAAAGCAGGACCGCCCAGAGCATGTTAGGGCATGTTACTCAGGACGGCATCCAGGCGGGTCTTGAAAATCTCCAAGGAAGGGGACTCCACGACCTCCCTGGGCAGCCTCTTCCAGGGCTCTGCCACCCTCACCCCAAAGAAGTTTTTTCTCATATTTGAGTGGAACCTCCCATGTTCCAACTTGTGCCCATTGCCCCTCGTCCTCTCACTGGCAACTGCTGAAAAGAGTCTGGCTCCATCCTCCTTCAAACCACCCTGTAGATACTTACAGGCATTGATAAGGTCTCCCCTCAGCCTTCTCTTCTCCAGGCTAAAGAGTCCCATCTCTCTCAGTCTCTCTTCATAAGGGAGATGCTCCAATCCTTGAATCATCTTCGTTGCCCTTTGCTGGACTCTTTCCAGCAGTTCCCTGTCCCTCTTTAATTGGGGAGCCGAGAACTGGATGCAGTAAAGCTTTGTGAAGCAGAGGATCACAGCAATTCATTCAGAGGACAAACTGCTCTCGTCAACGGCCACAGCCTTGGAGTTTCTCTAGTAGCTATCCGTGCATGCACAAAATTCCTATCAGCTGCACAACCCCAGTTTTGGAATTCCAACCACACTCCTCTCGGAGGAGCTCTGCACTGGAATTCTTTGGGGCAGGGACACCGCCTTCATTTTCTGGTGTGTCCTGCAGCTTCATCACGGATCCACACATCATCCATAAGTTAACAAAAGAAAATCTTCCATCGACACACTGATACTTCAAACTGTACCCAATAGATATACACATATTGTTTGCAAAAACTTGCCATTTGGTTTCCCATGTTCCTGTATCTTGCTCCATAAAGCACCATGATGTCTGACCAACTCTCCTGGCAAACTTTTGTAGCTGAGACTGCAATTTTTCTTACAAGTGCTTTAGTGAAGTGAAAGGCACGCACCTGGCTTAAAAGGCAGATTTTTCAGTTGTGCTGTGCTGCAAGCCTCAGCATCACACCTCGGCTGAAAATGCAAACCACGACATAGACCCATTTTGCAGAGAGTGACAATGCTGGGCATCAGCATCTCCCACAGCATCATCTCTGCTGGTCCTCACCCTCATTCACTGAATCTAGAATAGTTTGGGTCGGAAGGAACCTTTAAAGACAATCAAGGGACCTTTAAAAACCACTTAGTCCAACCCCCAGCCATGGCAGGGACACCTTCAACTAGACCAGGTTCCTCAGGTTGCTTCATGTCCACTGTGCCGACCACATGTCTGGCACCAGGGACCGGGTCCATGCAGTGCTCATCCTCAGGCTAGTACTTCTCAACCACCACACTGCTTCTACCAGGCTTCCAAACCTCTGTCTTATCCATTACCATCTCTGCTCACGGTGGGACCTAGATGAAGACTCATTCTATATTAAGAGCTCTACACCTTGCTGTGGAACAAGTTCAAAAGGCACCTCTCTAAAACAGGTCTTTGGGGCTCTTCTTTGGAAGGCTCAAATTGGGAATAACCTAAAGAAACATTCAGGTGGATGGCAAATACTCATGTATCAGCCACTACATGGCTTGCTTGGAGTCGCAAGTGGTTCATGGCAGCAGCTTAAATGGATTTCATGATTTGGTGTGAAAAGATGTTAAAAAATTCTGTTAAACAATAAGGTCCATTCTTACCACCTCTGAAGTCACGTAACAGATGGATGCCTCTGGAGCTAAGGAGTAAAGCAACCTCACATCTAGGAAGGTTTCAAAGACAGACCTTTGGTCGTTTCCTTCAGCACTCACCATTCCTCTCCCCTGAGCCACAAGAAGACCATACAGACGTTTTTGCTACACCCCGTTTTATAAAGTTACTTTTTGAGGTGAAAACAAACGTTTGCTCGGTTTCAGGGAACTTCAATCTGCTTAGTTATATTAAGAAATAATATTAAGGGTAGAGGAAAAATGTAGGGCAAAATTATGTCACATTCTGAAACAGCTAACATAATTAAGACATATTCTTCATTTGATTTAATAATTTATTGAATTATACTTGGATTACTTAATAAATGAAGAACATTACCCACACTATATTAGTCACAGGTGAAAAAAACCACGTACATGGATGAGTGTAATTCATTCAACAGTTTATAGACCCACGGTTCCCCAGGGACTCCCTTTCACACAATACACCTCCTCGAGTGCCAAACTTCAGGTATAAATCTCGGATCCTGATCTTGCTAATACTCATTTTACTCCACTAATTTTGATAGCATTTCAGGACTGCACTGGGATGAAGAAGCCTGATCTCGCTAAAACTAAACCTCTCGGAAGGCTGTTCCAAGCTACCTGTTTTCAAAGGTGCACAGTTTGATCACGAATCCCATCTGATGCCCCAGGACAGGGCAGGATGAAAACTCTTTGTGGAAGCACCTGCGGAAAGGCTCCACACAAACCATAGAATAGTTTAGGTGGGAAGGGATGACCTTAAAGCCCCCCCAGTGCCTCCCCTGCCCTGGGCAGGGACACCTCCCACCAGACCAGGTTGGTCAAAGCCCCCTCCAACCTGCCCTAGAACCCCTCCAGGGAATGATACAAGGTACATCCCAGAAAAAGTCATTCCATGGCCATGGGTTCGGGCAGATCCAATGATCAGAAACATCACCAGCTGATACTCCCGTGTATGGGTTGAAGCAGCCTGCACCATCATCCCTCTGATTATGAACAATTTTGATAAAAAACACATGACTCATCACCGTCTCCACACCAATAACTAAACTGAGCTGACATCAAACTGCACCGAGAGGTTTGACTTCCACGGCTATTCACCCAGACCACTCCGTTGTAGGTTTGTATACAAGTACACACAGTCCAGCTGTGCTTTTAAGGGACAGCGGTTTCATATGCAGCTACAGTTTTCACTGGGAGCACTTGTTAGTTTTTTATTTACAGTTAGCATTTAGGTGTTAAGTTCACATAGAATTTAACTGTGGAATCAAGCTGTAGGTGAATGTATGGATTTATTAATTCTGGAATTTTCTCTTCACTCCAGTCACTCCCTATTTCTTTATTGTTTTCCCACCATTGATTTTATAGGAAATAACTGCTGCTACAAGAGATTTCAATCTTCTCTTTTACAGAATGTAAGAATATGGGCAACATCGCGGTTATCTTTTCTCCTCCTCATGATCCACTCTTGGTCAAAACGCAGGGCATGCTTCTGAGACAGGTTACAAACTTGTCTTGACTTGAAAGCAAAGCTGGTACCTCACAGCAGGGATGAGTAAAAGCTTTAAAACATATTTCAATTTGACTCAACTATCTTTCATTACAAAAGCCTCTCATTATCTTGAAACACCATAACATTGACTGAGAACTGCGAAGAGTTTTTCAAAGAACGAAAGCCTAGAGAGAGAGTAGCCCAAGGTGCAAATGATTTGAATATTTTGTATTAATAAAATATTGTTACCCTTAATAAAAAGGTAAAATAAAATAGTGCTCATGCTGTGCATCTTCCCTCGCCTAAATCTGCAGCAGTAGCATTGCTCACTGGCCTGACTCTGTGGTGTGCTGGGGGCTTCCAACGAAATGCTCAGCCAAAATTCTTTGTGATTATCTGAAATCTTATCTGGAGCTCGTTCAAAGAATGAAGCTGTGTGAGAAGCATACCTGAGCTTCTTAAATGACAAACTAAAGCCTTACACACAGAGATTATGCATATTGACTGCTACATTATTATAACATAACTGCGTAGAAATCCTTTTGATAGCTCATTGATAACTTGACTTCATGTAATTTAACTGACCCTTATTTGCTAAGATACTGCGTTAGCCAGACTTTGGAAGGGAGCCAAAAAAAAAGAGAGAGAGAGAGAAATCAGATTAAACTGTAAATCCGTGGCTGGCATAGGTTTAGCAAGCAGTCCAGAACATATGGAGCACTGAATCCAGTGCTATTTCTTGAAAAAAACTAGTATGAAACTGTGGACAAATGCCCAAGCCAAACCAGCCACAGCATCTTTTTCGGTTCCGACTGTAACAGAGAAACAAAATTAGCAGAAAAAGTGTTCCACTGGTAAGCAGCAGTTTGTAACTGATATCACAAAAAGTATACTTGCCATTTTAGTTTATTAGTCATATTGCAACCGAAGGTGAAAGTTAATATTCTCCAGCATAAAAAAAAATGAAAATATCCCATGACCTCAAATCGTCAGTCCTGTCTACCTTAATCACAGCAGAAGGTGAAAAAATAGTTACTAAAATCCAGAACATTAGAAAGAGGCCAAGTAGTAAGTTAAGCGCGAGTCTACCTTGTCTCAGTGTCACACGCCGCTATTAATTTAATACTCACTTTAATTGATTACATACATTCGAGCATTCATCATCCTCAGTTTATCACTTGTGTAACGCTGTGATTTAGGGATGTGGAGCAGGGTCCCTCCACTGGTGCATCCCATAACCTACATCGGTGCTGGCCCACAGCGACCTCCTCGAGTAGCCCAGGAGTTGCCCTTTCCCCGCGAGCCAGGGACGAACGAATACCCGAGCCAGCCCTGAAGAAAGACACTTTTCATAATCGCCCAACAATCTGCTAAGTGAAAGCACATGGCCAGGCTCAGGGGGAGCCTGCCAGGGGTCCCTGCTGAATGGGAAACAGGTGCCGGGTAATACCCCCTTCGCCGCCGGGTCCAAAGGTTACAGGACTAATAGCTGCCTCCTGGTAATCAGGGAAAGCCAAGACACTGGCCGTGCTCAAACATCTGGGACGTATTTTACATACTTGCAACATGTGCTTCAGCTTCAATTAAAGTGAGGCTTTGGCACATTTATTAATCTTTTTTTTTTTCTTATTTTTTTTACTTCTCTCGCATCAGAAGACCCATTTACCTGACTTTTCCATTATACCGACTGAAAAAAACAGAGAAATAATAAAAGCCAGAGGCTACCCCCCAGCTGGCGTTACAAAACGTGCATTTGTCTCCTCACCAAACTTCATTCTGCCCGTAGCTTTCAGAAGGCACAGACAGGAATTAAAATAATACAAAACCAGCACCCTTCCGTTCCGACACAGAGATGCAGGAGGAGCAGCAGTGGTCTAGGACAGAGCAGGTCCAGGGCACCAGAGAGGACAAAACCCACCCCACCAGCTTCCAACCACAAACAGCCCCGTCCTACCCCCGCGTTTGGTGTTTCACATTCAGCCCCGTGCACAGTAACGCCCGCCGCGACGCGCGATGAACGCGCCCGTAGTCTCCACATGATCATTTTAAAAAGTGCAATTTCCTTCTCCATTCAAACAGCATATTCAATCAGGAGAACTCAAAATGTTTGCAATAATGAAGACAGCTTTGAATTTATAAAAATCAACCTAAACACCTTCTGTATAGAAAGACAGCTCTTAAATATTCAATAAAAGGGCTCACCGAACGCGCACGCTAATGTCAGCACTCACTTTTATTCAACCTTGGTAACTAGATCTAGAGAAATGTTTGAACTCTGGTGTCAATTTGAGAAAGCTGAATATTAGATCACAACACTGAGACCCAGAGTGATATTTCTAATTGGGTATGTTTTGCCTGGCATCTGCTAATCGCCAGAGAACGGGGGGGGCGGTGGGGCTGACCCCCTCCCTCACCTTCCCTCTTAAAGGAGTTTGTTTAGCAATTTCCAAAAACAACCCAGAGCTAACTACACAGGCTGGCTTAAACTACACGCCGCCAAGCACTGTTCTTTGCGAGCTAATCACAGTTATTAAAATATCCAGGAACTCACACACTACTGGGATGATGCTCTGGCACCAGCGCTAATAATAAAGCAGGAAGAAATGGGAGAAAATGTCCTCAAATGGGTGGCAGATCAGTGTTTATCGGAAGAGAAATGATGATTCAAAGCCGGCATGTTGAGTTAAAATACAAGCTCTCCACAGCTACACGACTGACCTTTGCAATAAATCATATATTTTATTGCCAGAAGTGTATGCTCACATCATTTAGTGTTAAAAACCATCACATACGTGTTTTGTAAAAGAAGGTTTTGTTACCACAGTGTTTGCCGATTCTGAAATGATGTACCTAACGATTTAAGTGATGTATAGAAGAATTTCACATAATAACTTTCTGTCAATTGTAAAATGTTTGCGCCGGCAACAGAATGAGGAAAATACTCTTTTTTTTTTTATCATCTCTCAGATCTTTGGTGTTAGCTAACAGAAAAATAATCATTCAGGGGTTTAACTAATCATGGTGAATTTTCTGAC
>JAHREE010000492.1:604267-618579 GCA_033628505.1 Tringa tobata
GAATTCCTGTCAATTCCTGCTGTATGTTGGTGTGTTGGTGCGTGAGGCAGCCGGGCGCTGGCGTGTGGACGTCAGGTGACAGAGTGCAGTGTGTACGCGGTCAGAGGGATGTACACAACCCACGTGGGCTCTCCCGGGTCGTTCCAACCACTTTGAGCTGAAGGAGAGCCCTCCATCCTCAGCAAACACCCGCTACATGGAGCGGCAGCTCCGCGCTCAGCCGCACAGCGCGACGTCTTCCGCGGGGCGGTCGAGGAGAAACTTCACGGGAGACACAGCTTAATTAAGATGTCCGCCTTTTTTTTTTTCTTTTTTAATACCACATTTATAAGGAAAATAAAAATCAAATTAACAGATTCTGATTTAATAGTGCAGTATATCTGGAATACAACCGACCCTGATTCATACTATCAGTGTTTTGACCTTGGGGTATTTCATCTGCAGTAATAATCAAGATAACCAAAGCACTAGATGTAATAATAATTAGTGTGATAAGCTTGCCAGTAAGGTTGAATATATTGCGTTAGAGAAGACGGCAGACTAAAAAGAAAAGCATTAGTACTTTAGTGCTAAAATACTTCCTGATTTTTACAGAGACACTCAAATACAATTATTTCTTCTTACAGAATGCATTTTGTTAGCTTATTCTGGGAAGTGCTCATGTTGTAATTTAGTCTGATTCTTAATAGGAAATGAGACTTTAATACGGCTATCAGATGCCTTTTGATGCATGCTACTGATTACATGCAGTTCTGTAATGTCAACAACAGAATTTTTATTTACAGTATAATAAATTTCTTGGCAATATGCACGGGCAGTAAAGACAGTTTATTATATGAGAACATGTAACCTTTTCCCTGTTGTCGGCTTTATATGCCCTCAGTATTCAGTTGCCAGTGTAGTTAAGACTAAGTAATTTTTAACATAAAAATGGCACAAGTAGTGGGCCTTTTTCCCTACATCTTTCAGTACTTGGTTCTCATTTATTTTAGCATTTTCTTGTATTTACACAATGCACACAGAACTGAATATTAGGTGTTTATTTGAAGTATGTCTCCATCTAAAGGCTTCAACATGCACTGTACACTTGAAATGTCAGATCCCCCCTAGAATGCCTCATTCTTAGTTTGGCAGAATGCAAAAAAAACCCTATTCTTTGGTTGGTTAAATAGCAATGGCAAGTTTACTATGTGGGACTATTAAAAAGAACACCTTCACAAAATTTTGTGAGCTAGAATTCTTGAGCAAAACCTCATGATAAACTATCTTATTAACAACACAACAGGGCAATGTATTTTTTCACTGTTATTATTACTTCTCTTGAAATAGTTTTCAGATTCCAGAATGACCAGGTATGCTTCTCTTATGAAATATTTTTTTTTTAATTTAATAATTTTAAGCTTATGGGTGTGACACAATCTATTGCATTCAAATTTGGAGCTAACAAGCTTTCTGGTAGTAAAAAAAAACCACCACTGTGTTATGTATTTTATGTGACAATTTATGAAACACGCATTTTACTGTAATTTCAGTTGCTTTTTTTTTCCTGAGGTATTGCTATCTTTTGGTAAAGACAATAAAACTGTAGTGCAATCCCAAAGTTCTTCAAGCATAGGCTGGATTAAACGTGCTAAAGCAAAAGAAAACCAAACCACAGATGAATAAAAATCTCACATGACTATGGGAATTTTTACTTGAAACTAAACTGATGTCAGTTTATATAATATTGATTATTTATAATAGCCACTACAACCCGTCAAGCGAATCTTGTTGCCATGTAAATCTCCATGCAAATACAAAAAAAAAAAAAATCATTAAAACAGTCTCATAGAAAAAACGTCTGTATGTGCAGTCAACTTGAATTGTGTTTCAAATGCCCACAACATTGCAAGACAGTAATTGAAAAAATGTGGAAAGAGTTAAATGAAGATAGAAAAAAAAAAATATATCCTATTTTTTCTAAATACTAGAGATAGCTAGGGTGGAGCTTTGATTTTGGTGTTTTGTCTTCGGGTGACCAAAACCAGGAAAAATAACCCAATTCTATAGTGCATTTGGTTTTTCTAATGGTTAGTGGGACGAGAACAGCCGGGTGAAGTTGTAGTAAGGGGTTACTACAGCCCCCGATGCTGTTCCTAACCCTCTGACTGGGGGACGGTCTCCCTCCCACCGGCAGCCCCGATCCCATTTGCAGCACGACATTCCATTTTGCTGCAGGAGAGGAACGCTTCCAGCCCAACTTATATCTTTATATAGTGTACTGTGCGACTGTTAAATTAGTTCATAATGCACTTAAAATATTTATAGTACCAACATTTAGTTAAATAACCTTTATGTAAGATTTATGTTGATTTGTTCATTTCTCATTTAATGGCAAATTATGAAGAGCATGTTTCATAAAGATAATTCTCCATTTAAATTCAGCAGGCCATTAAATATTAAAATTATGTTTCTGATGCAATCTAGAGCAAATTTGTCCAGCTTCAGCGATTATTTGCACTCATAAAAATTAGACTTGATTAATAAAATTTAAATGCTTGATTAAGCTGACATTTTCATGTTTCTTTTCTGATTTATTTAAAAAAGCCCTGTCCCGCAGTGGGGCACTATAGTGTATTTCCCTCCCTGACTGTATGGGTCATACAGAGAGAACAAAGAGGGGCAGGGAGACAGCAGCGGGTCTTGGCAGAGGATTTAATCTTCAGGCAGGTGTTGCCGGTGGTCCTTGCCCCCCACAGCACCCAGAGAGGCGACGGTCGGTTTCCAAAAGCCTTTCTAACTTATGGGTGATAACAAGTTTGTGGTTCTGATTAATTTGGCAAAAATCCTTTCTCTGTGAGCTTGAAAGTCATTCTACAAAAAAAAAACAAACAAAAAACCACCCCACATTTCTTTACTTTTTGAAGATGGTGTAAAACAGACTAGTTTTACACACATATTGTCCTATGCCAGGAAGAACTTGTTTGGTGTGAGGGTGGTGAGAGCCTGGCCCAGGTTGGCCAGAGAAGCTGTGGCTGCCCCATCCCTGGAGGGGTTCAAGGGCAGGTTGGAGGGGGCTTGGAGCAACCTGTTGTGGTGGGAGATGTCCCTGCCCAGGGCAGGGGTGGCACTGGGTGGACTTTAAGGTCCCTTCCAACCCAAACCATTCTGCGATTCTATGATTCCATGATTTTCCCACCTCATGCTTGGGGGATTCTGTGGCTGCTGCTGTTGCTGTCATACTGAGACACAATTTTCCAGGAAAGTACAGTTAAAACGAAGTGAAGATGCAATTGCCAACCTGAAAACACGCTGTTCTATCACCTTCTGCAAATGACATATTCCAGACATGTTCTAACCAGAGTACAGGGGCAATTACATTTATTTTTGCCATAAAGTCATAGCAAGAATTTAGTCCTCAGCTAGAAATCACTACTGTCTCCCTGGCAGAAGAGGACCTCTGGACTTCAAGCCCAAGACCCCCAGTACTGCACAGCCAATGGATTTGAAGTGCTTGGTGTTTGTCCTGTGTTTATCTGTAGATGTAACCCTTTGAAACCCTTTCAAACTGAGGACTTTATGGACTCATGCTGCCATGCTTTAAGACCATAATATGAAGAAAGACAGAAAAAATCCAACTTACTACCACCTTGTTTATTTTCTGGTTGCTCAGTTTTCAATCGGCAGGAAAACAGTTGGTTTGAGTCAGGCACTTTCCTGGTGGGGCTGGTTTCTGGGCTGAATGTACAGCAAAGTGGCAGCCTCTGCCCGAAAAAGGAGAAGCAGCAAATTCACCAAAATCTCTGACAGACACTGTTGCCTCGCCCTCATAAGAAATTAATCAGACTCTAATCAGAAAAGCTCTTCCAGCTGCAACGGAGCTGGGGTTGCACAACCAACTCAAGCTCATCATGCTCACCATCCCTTCTTGAGGAAAGCAAGAATCCAGTAAGATGGATATATTCGTAATCATCCTTCTTCCCATTCTCCTATTGTTTCTCTTCATGTGGCAATTTCCAGAAGACACATACCAACAGATCTGTCTATACATATCATACTGGAGGACTACATTAAAAGCACCCAGAGAAGCTAGTTAAAATCTCAAAATGAAAGGCTGTCTTTAACAAATGTTATTTTTCTTCCAGTCTCAAAATTTCATCCTAAAAGTGTCCAGCTCTAACTTTTAATAGAAATGTATACTCTAGAAACATAAGTCATTGAAGCCTATTTTGCAAAAAACTCCAGTGAAATTAAAAGATGTATTGTGCCATTTTATATCACTCTTACAAGATTAATAATATGTGTATATACTCTATTATACAGATTCATAAGAATTTGTGTATGGCACATTAACTCCCAGCTGCTCACCATCATTTTCTATGCAATGACATGTGCAACTTGAAACTTCAAGAGGAAATTAGCTATTTAATATTTCCTTAAAGGCTCTAAGTATTAACTATAAATGCAGGATGTGAACTGAAGTGATTAAACCCCTTCTCCATAGGGGTATCTATGGCAGAACATTCGTAGGTAACTCCAGGAATGTGCATTGTTCTTCTATTAAATTTTAAATTGCTTGGAAAAAAACCCTAACAAATAATAGACCAAAAGGAGAGCAAGATTAATATCTTCAGTCAGAGAATCATGGAGTGGCAGAGGCTGGCAGGGAGATCCTGAGATGAACCGCCCTACGCAAGCAGAGACCATCAAGTCCAATGCCCTGCTCAAGCAAGGTCACCTTAATGTCCATTAAGGTCTTGAGTATCTCCATGGATGGACACTCCACAACCTTTCTGCGCAACCTGGTCCTGGGTGTGACCACACTTATGGTAAAAGTGCTTTCTTGGTTTCAGGTGGAATTTTGCATAGTTCAGTTTGGGCCCATCGATACTGCCCTGTCACCAGGCACCACTGAGAAGTGCCTGTCTCTCTCTTCTTCTACTCCCTGCAGGTACTCATACACATCATCAACGCAGGCACCAATACAGGTTTGGGGGCGACCTGCTGGAGAGCAGTTCTGAGGAGAAGGATCTGAGGGGTCCTGGTAGATAGTAAAATAAGCCAGCAATGTGCCCATCCCTTGTGGCCAAGAGGGCCAATGGGATCCTGGGCTGCATATGGAAGAGTGTGGCCAGGAGGTGGAGGGAGGTCATTCTCCCCCTCTGCTCTGCACTGGGGAGGCCACAACTGGAATATACTGGGACCAGTTCTGGGCTCCCCAGTTCCAGAGAGACAGGGAACTGCTGGAGAGAGTCCAGCGTAGGGCTACAGAGATGAGGGAGGGATTGGAGCATCTCCCTGAGGAGGAAAGGCTGAGAGAGCTGGGGCTCTTCAGCCTGGAGAAGAGAAGGCTGAGGGGAGACCTTATCAATGCTGACAAGGATCTAAAGGGTGGGTTGAGGGAGGATGGAGCCGGACTCTTGTCAGTGGTTCCCAGTGACAGGACGAGGGGCATCTGCCTGGATGTCGTCCTGAGTGATGTGCTCTGGGCAACCCTGCTTTGGCAGGGGAGCTGGACTGGATAATCTCTAGAGGTCCCTTCCAACTCTGACAATTCCATGACTCCATGATCCCTTGTGAGCCTCATCTTCTCTATGTAGAGTGGTCCCAGATTGCTCAGCCTCTCCTTGTGTACTAGATGCTCCCATCCGTCTATCGTCTTCCCAGTACACATCCATTGCATGATGGTCACGAGAGCAATCCCACCACATCACGATCATGCATGCGTGTAGCTGCACGTGGACCTCCTAACTCCTACTGTTAACTCTTCCTCCCATGCTGTGCGCTCTAATGCACAGGCACTTCAGGGAAAGAACCCCTGGTGTGCTGGGTTTTCAGAAAGGGTGTGAGAGCTTCTTCCAGAGCAACATTTCCTTATTTGTGTGCCTGCACCTGGGGTGGGCCCCCTCTGCCCTGGTTTGGTGGGTTTTCAGGTTTCTCCTGCACACTTCCCCCTCCATCCTTTGCCTGCCAACACAGACCACCACTTCCTAACTTGATTGTGGGTCATCATCACCTCCCTCCCCCATCATTTCTAGTTTAATGCTCTCCTCATCAGGTTGGCCAGCCTGCTGGGAAAGAAGATTTTGGCCCACTTGGTGAGGTGGATCTTGCCACTTCCTAGCAGACCTCAGTCCTCAAGGAGGATCCCATAGTTGTAAAAACCAAGTCCTTGTTGTCAATATCAGTTGTGCAACTAGTTGTTGACCCACCAGATGTGTCCACTCCTCCTCCAGCCCTTCCTCCTAATGGCAGGATTGAGGAGAAGAGAACCTGGACTCCCTGTCTGCTACCTATTTAGTAAAGGAAGAAGAACCTGCAGTGTCACCTGAGAAGATCCAATGCGCCTGTTACAGCAGTTAAATGTTATGGTCCAACAGCTGAGAGACTGTCACAGTTTGTCCTAATCGTGGTTGTCAGAATTACATACATGGGGGAAAAAATAAGTTGATAACTATGCAAACCAGGTTTCTCTCACAATAGGACATGTTCCAACCACACAATCAACTGTTTCATCTCAGGGAAGGGGACAAGAGCAGCTGGAGAGTGGGAACATTTTTAATCACATTGAGAGATTATCTGACCATTCCTTAAGTTAGGCAGCTCCAGCAGGCAGTCAGAACACAGCCTGAAGTAGAAAAGCAGGAAAAAAAAAAAAAAAAAAAAGATTTTTTTTCCCCACTAACTTCATGCAGTTCTAATAACTTTGACTTTTGCTTAGAAATGGAAGTAAAAAAAAAAAAACCCAGACAGCAGTGCTGCTGTTTTCTCCAAGCTATAAAGGTGAGGGTTTTTTTTTGTACAACACATTTGAAAACATCAAAATATTAAGTAGTTTCTTAAAAAGACTGAAAAGAAGCTTTAAACCCCAGCGTACTTTCTCTTAGTTTGTATATATCTGGAAGTCTTTCAATCACAGCTGCGTGGGATGAACTTTTCTCTTTGGCCATCTATTGTCAGGTGTGATTGGTGCTCCCGGGGAGCCAAGGCCCCTTGGAAATAACCGAGTCCTTTGCTCTGCCTCTGTCCTTGCAATCCTGAGCATCCCCAGCCGTCTGTCCCCACACCCTCTGCCCCACCGATCCCCACCGGGTGACACGGGGCAGTGGGGACAGAGAGGTGGCAGCGGGTGACACCCTTCTTTCCCTCCCCCCAGGGATGTGAAAAAGATGCTGGGAAAAAACCAAAAAGGCAGGGGAAAAAAGTAAAAAGCAGTAAGACCCAGTGGGTTCTAGTCTTGTGTGCTGAGGCGGTGAGGGTTTTAGACGAGAACGGCAGCTGTGCTGAAAATAAATTATTTCGTGAGGTCAGGTATTTAGGAGCACGATTATAAGGGAGTGCAAGGATCCTTGGAGAAAGCAGCTAGGTAAGCTTCAGGCAAAAATGTTACTGCAAAATTCAGGGGAAAACATTAAGAATGTGTCGCTATTTTAGTGACATTTTTTCCTTGCTTAATACTGGAAGGAGATATTTGTTCTGTGATTTTTTTTATACCTGCCACATGACTTAATGCCAGAAGTTAATTCATTTTAGATCAGTCTGAATTCTCAGAGATTGATTTAGAGATCCATCCACTGAATCTACACCTGCCTACATCTGCTTACACCAACATTTAACACAAGAGCTTGTATTTGATGAAAGCGTATCTTTCAGAAGAACAACTAATCTGATCTAATATATGGAAAAACAGGGATTTGAAGAATGTACCAGCATTTGACTAAAAGCACAATAATGATCAATCCTTCGAGAGCCCAGCTGAATCCAAGACAGCAATGGTGCCTAATATGCCACTTCACCTCGCCGTCGGATTTTCCAGTAGACTTATCTCCTGTCAGTAAATACCCGTGGGGCTCCCCCTTGCCCCAGCCTCACTGCGCTTTCAGTTCAAGAAAGGACTTGCACAAATAACTTAGGAGTCAGAGTCAATGGCAAAATAACCACACACGCACCCAACGAGCAGCTCAGGTTCATGTTATGGCAGAGTAACCCAGACCACTGGGGAGATGAATTATTCCACCAGAAAACAGGTTCCAAACTACTTCAAAGAAACTGATGGCCAAGAGGACACAGCGAATGACACCTCATCTACAAGGCAGCCAACAAGGATGAGTTAAGCTGGTCCATCTGCCATTCCTGGGCAGAAACTCAGGGATGACTATTTCATTGACCTGCAGAAGAGTGCCCAAACTGATGAGACAATCAATAATTGTTTTCTAGTAGGGATATTACACGGAAACTAACTCTTCTGAGCTACTTTTGAAGGTCCCAAATTTAAGTATTTTCCATAGATGTGAAATAAGTATAAAGCGCACACAATTTTTAACCACGTTTGTCTAGTGTTAACAAATATATTTCTCTTTTTGTCTTATCATTAGCTTGAGGATTCCAGAGTAACTTCTAAACACGGTTGATATTTCTAAGATGAGCCGTCAATGACTTCACCGAGGCACACAATAAATCTCTGGAGACCTGGGAACAGAAGCCAGATCATGCGAATCCTGAAGCACTCTCTAGCCACTAGGAAATGCTGCTTAATTAATTTAGTTAATATTTACACTCTGCATAGGAAAACAGAAATATTTAAATGACTCCTAATCTAATGATACTGTGCTAATGACCTGAGCTAAGGACTTGTGATATTACTGAAGATTTGTGACTTAATTAGAAAGGCATCCAGTAAGTCTGCGGATCAATTCATGGAAGACAGATGCTCACCAGGATGATAACCATGCTCAATTCATTAAAAATGAAGTCCCAACTTACTTGTGATAAACCTAAACAAAAATACTAATTAATGGCACAGATATCAAGTACTCGGGACAAACATGATTGGTTGATATAAGCTGTACAGCTTGGTCCGAAGGAATCTCAGCAAGAGGAACATTTTTAGAGCAGCATTTGGTGTCCTCAACAGAGTGCCCATCAATAGCCTCAGCGTTCTGTTAGAAAAGTTACATGACCCAATTAATCTTCACAGGCAGGTGGTATTTCAGAGAGAAATGAAGTGTACTGTAGCTCACGAGTGAAATCTCTCCCTTCATGAGGGACTTCAGTTACTCATAAAATCTTCAGGTAGAGAAGCTTTAAGCTTCTTAGGCAGCAGGAGACTAAGGGCTGTGGTTTAATTAATGCATCTTTAAAGTCTTGATCTCAGGGTTTTTTCCCCAAATGTAACAACCTTTGGGATTAGGGAGTACCTCTATCATCCCCACCCTTATTTTCAGATGACCCTTGGAAGCACAACAGTCTTAATGATGCAGACAGGTAATACCAGTGCCAGGATCAGAGCTGAATCAGTTCCTCTGGTCACTAATAATCGCTGTTGACAGTCGTTAGGGTCATGGGATCACTCAGGCTGGAAGGGGCCTCCATCCTTCTGCCCAGAGCAGGCAGCCATAAGGTCACATCACTGTGAAGAGTTTAGCTCCACCTTCTCGATAACCTCCCTGGAGGTCCTGGAGGGCTGCTTGCTCTTCAGGTCACCTGAAGCCTTCTCTTCTCCAGGCTCTTTCAAGCCCACTTCCCTCAACTTCTCCTGACAGTGCAAGTGCTCAAGCCCGTCCTTACCATCTTGGTAGCCCCCCATTCAATTCACTCAAGTTAATCAATATCTTTCTTGAACTGGGGTGCCCAAAACCGGACACTATTCCAGATGTGAGTCTAAGAAGTGCTGGGCAGAGGGGATAATTGCTTCCCTCCATCCTGTGCTCCTCTTAATGCAGCCCAGGGTGCTGGAGACCCTCTTTCCTGATGGCTCATGTTTACCTTCTTGTCTTCCAAGATGCCCAGGCAGCTGCTTCCCAGACAATCAGTTATTCCTCCCCAAGAGCACGACTTCACATTTTTCCTTCCTGAGCTGCCTCATTTCTACAGCCTACCTAGGTCTCTTTGACCAGCAGATCTAGGGTATCAGCTGGTCCCGTGCACTTAGTGTCACCCAAAAACTTGACGGTAGAGCACTCTGTCACCTCCTCCAAGTCACTGATGGAGATGTTAACCAGGACAGGTCCTTATGCACGCTGGTGCTCTGCGTCTTACCGACCTCCATTAACCACCATCCTCTGAGACCAATTATTTAACCCGTTTTGGTTTTTTTTTCCACTCCTCTGGTCATCCATCCAGATCATAACGTCCTAGACAGCACGCTGCTTTTGGGATATCAGTACCGATACAAATGCCAAATTCATAAGGCTCAGCAACCAAATACATGCAAAAATCCTTAAGCTTCGTGGGTACTAGAAAATTTGCACAGCAAATACAAATACAACTTCCAATTTTGATACATACTTCTCTGAAGCTCAATCATGCTTTTATTAATAACTGTCAGTTATCAGTAAATGTTTGCTATTTTATATCCCAAGTACATGCATTTAATTAGATAATGGCATTAGATGCGGAGAAGAAAATAAGAAAAGGCTTATATTAAGCTCAATGAATGGCAACATATTAATGATAAACTCTGAAATACAATATAATGTGATACATTCTGAAACTGCTAACAAATTGGAATAGTTTTAATCTTTAAGTTCAATATGTGAAATAAAAAAGCAACATAAGGACTTAGCCACACAAAACAAGTTTCAAAGAATTTGCCTTCTCCCGAGCGTTAAACGTCTCATCTCTGCTCCCACACAAACCAGATCCTGAGAACACTACATCTTCTACTGTATTTTTACACAACATTTTGAACAAAACCAGGCAAGTTTATTGGATGGCTGGAGAAAAAATTAAATTGCAGGTGGGTAAACTGTCCACTGAGCATTGTCAACGGAGACATTTTCAAAAAGACGTCGTATTTAAACTCAGTTACAAAATTATATCTGGTTAACAAAAGAAAAGGACATGCACGCGCTTGAAGTAGAGAAGTAGAGAAGACTTACCGTATCATGTTGCCTGTTATCTTTCCCTGATATGATCAAGAAGTAGTTCCATGCCAGCAGCAACAACAAAGCCAGTGGTATCATGTAGAGCTCAAAGTTCCAGACCACAAAAAGAAAAAGCTGGAAGACAGAGAAGGGAAGGAAAAAAAAAAATTATTCAAATCTGCATTACATTAAACTCTTGTGCACGGTTAAGACCAACAAATTAAAACAATTCTAAAGAAACCCACCTCTCCTCAGGCAGGAAAGTTGTTTAACCACTTTGCTGACCAGCCAATTACCTGCACAGAGCAACTACTGCACTTTCTACTGACACGTGCCTTAATTTTTGCAAAAGGAAAACTGAGATAGTGTAGTCTAAGAGGAATGTTAATTGTTCTCTCATAAAATAATGCTTATGTGGGCAAAATAATGCCAAATAGCATAAAAATAAGATGACAATTTAAGGAAGAAAAGGTTAGTTATTTCCATAGATAAAAATTAATTTGCTCTTTAGAACAAAGAACTTGGTCATTTTGTAGTAATGTCACACAAACAAGCAGAAGATGTAAACATCGGAACTAAATCTGAAAAAATCTTTTGCATAAAAAACTAGCAAAAATCACACTACAAGGTAAAATCATACAACTATTCTAATGAAAGCACAGTAAAACAATACTGACCACAGACTGATCAAAAATTAGATTAAAAGGAATCCCAGAATCACAGAATTCCAGCCTGGCAGGGGTTGGAAGGGACCTCTGGAGATCATCCAGTCCAACCCCCTGCCAAAGCAGGTCCACCCAGAGCAGGTCCCACAGGAACGTGTCCAGGTGGGTTTGGAATGTCTCCAGAGAAGGAGACTCCACCACCTCCCTGGGCAGCCTCTGCCAGGGCTCTGCCACCCTCACAGGAAAGAAGTTCCTCCTCATGTTTACATGGATCTTCTTATGTTAAAGTTGGTGCCCAATGCCCCTTGTCCTGTCCCTGGGCACCTCTGAGAAGAGTCTGGGCTCATCCTCTTGACATCCGCCCTTTAGATACCACTCAGCATTGATGAGATCCCCTCCCAGTCTTGCTGAGAAGCCACACCTTTGAAAATGTTGATTTGTGGGAAGTGTTTCCTCAAAACACCTCGAGTGTTCTAAGGCTGGAGTTTGGCAGGAGCGTGGCCAGGTTACGTCCCCCAGAGACATGCAATTTGGTACCTGGAGGTCCTCTCCAGTGCTGGGGCCACACGGGCATCACACCCTAGGAGGAATCCATCCTCACCACCATCTCTGGGGCCAGACTTGACTTGGGGTTTGTTTTCTTCTGATACAACAAAAAAACAAACATGAAAGTATGATGGCAAACCATACTATGTACCCACCACAGCTGGATATACACACAGAAATCTTGCTAAGCCTCTTTCAGCTAAAGAGTGAAGCTTTTGAATATTTGCATTTTTAATACCTAGTAAAACAAATGAAGGTGCTGTGCCACAGAACTAGCAGACCTAAAGCGATGCCAATACCCAGGTAGACTAAAAAGGGGCTCATTTTCCCAAATCAGTCACCAACATGTATATAAAGCCAAGTCAGAATAAAATGGGGATTTTAATAGCCTTCTGCTAGATTTTTGTTTAGAGTGATAAAAAAAATGCTCTTATCAAATACAAGCTCTCACATAAAAGAAAAAATATCTGTATTTTAACTAATCTTCTCTCTTAAGATCAGCCAACTTACCTCACCCCCTACTTTCTGCCGCTGAATACTATGTATATGAGGGCCCTGTGAGACTGCAAGACAAACATGATAAACACTGAAAGACCTGAAAAAGCAGTGTCTGTGACATACATGAGAGGATATTGGCACTTCTAACAGCTAATATTTCGTTTGAAAGAAAACTGCCTTTTTTACGTTGCTTAGTTTAAAAGGAAATCTGTTAGAAATGGTAATGAGTAAGAAGCAAACAACATCTCGTGGAATTTGAGCGTTCTTCTGTGAGTTTGTGAACTACCCTTCTGAGAGTCAGACCTATGGGGATTTGATGCAGTAAATCTGACACAGCCAATTTACAACAGAATTCTCATCTCAAAAGAAAAGCAAAAAAATCCTTGCACCCTTAAATCCCAGAAACACCCTGGGTCAATGGATGCAGGCTAAAGGGAGCTTTGGAAGTCACCAAACAGCACCCAAGTGTGGGAAAAACAAACACTGGAGACTACCTGTTGAGGAATGGCAATGCATACAGGCTTTCTGATGGCCCCACCCGAGCTTTGGTTAGAAAGGCAGAAAGAAAATCAAGTAATATCCAAACAATTCCAGGCTCCAGAGAAAAGAAGGCATCAACCTAGACAGTCTCAGGAGACACAGACCTGACCAGAGACTGAGAAACACGGGCATCACAGAAACATGGAATGATTTGGGTTGGGAGGGACCTTAAAGATCATTGAGTTCCAACCTCCTGCCCTGGGCAGGGACACCTCCCACCAGACCAGGTTGCTCAAGGCCCCATCCAACCTGGTCTTGAACCCCTCCAGGGATGGGGCAGCCACAACCTCCCTGGGGAACGCTGTACTCCAAAGCATAGAATCACAGAATCATAGAATTGTCCAGGTTGGAAGGGACCTTTAAGATCATCTAGTCCAACCATCAACCTAACTCTCCTCACTTGAAGTTTCTGCGTGTCAAATGATCCTTATGAGTGTCAATTCTTTACACTGTAGGCTGTTAAAATATTATATTAAGATACTACTTCTTCACAACTTGTATAGATCCACCTTTCCAAAATGAGGACACTACACCGATGACCTCCTGCAGATGATTTCACTGATGTGCCAGCTTCCTTTCCATCTGGCCCGGCTGAATTTTAACCAGTTCCTCCTTTTGGGGACCCATCTCGGGCAGGCTCCAGGGAAAGGGGGACTCTGCCTTTTGCAACAGAAATGAGATGTGGGCTGTGCGAGACCAGCACGGCGATGGACCCCAGCGAAACAGCCTCTCTGTCCTCCCCGGAGAAACACACTCACAAAACATGGATTCCCAGGATCAGACAGAACTTCTTAAGTCAGCACGAGCAACCCCAAAACCTGCTGCAGAGCTGCAAGAAAATGCAGGGCTCAGTTCTGTGGAGGACTGGCTAGCTGAGAAGGGTCACGTAGACATAATTCAGCTAGCTGAGCAGGAGCTTGAGAAACATCGGACTCAGCTCTTGTGAATGCTAAACTGGCAAGGGCATCCTGTCCTTGAAGATAAGAAATAAATGACTTTGAGGTAAAAGTATCTGGTCTGAGAACAAAGAGGAACCCTGTGCCTCAAACTGCAAGTAGGAGGAGTATGATAATGTAATCCTTAGAATTTGGCAAATAAGCAAGTAACTAGCAGACATAATTAGCTGTAACAGTATAAAAGTCTGATTGCGCCGTAATAAAGTTGAAGCTTGCTTTACCACTCATATTGAGTCGACCGCTTGCTTCCCTCCGTCGCGACA
>JAHREE010000492.1:648453-672681 GCA_033628505.1 Tringa tobata
GACACAGCACCGAGAGACACCTCCAAGGAAGAGGTTTCACCATTTACCCCCCTCCTTAAAACAAATCGCTGCAAAACCTTCCCCTGTTTACTCGGTACCACATTGCGATGCTCTGCCTAACAGACAAAAATCGAGGGCGTTTAGGGAATAAGCACAAAGTGTTGTTAATGTGGCCTTATCCTGTTAATCATTATCCTGGGAAAATTATGTTGTGTTTTATACACTAATACCGCGACATTTTTATTAACTCATAATCCCTCTGCTAACAGTGGTGCTTTAAGCAAGTAATAATTAAGGTGGCTGCAAATATTAGAAAAAAACTACTTTTAAATTTTTTCGGTCCTGTTAAAGGGGCACAGTACACGCCGGTGGTACTAGGGGTTCTTTCAGGGAAAACTGCAAAAAGACTACTGTATGCCAAGCAGATAGTATTCTTTCTGTATTGAGGAAAACAAACTTAAATAATCACTAACAGTTTCCCTTACAGTACTAATCACCCATCTTCAAAGGAATTACCTGATTTTTATTATTAAAAAATACGCCTTTCCTGGAAATGGGAGAATCTGTCGTTGGAAAACAGAGTTTGCAGCACGTACACCTGTGCCTCCCGCTCGGAGACTACGGAAGAGATTCCTCCCTCTCCCTTATAAACGAGCCCCAGAAAGAGCCAGACCTTGGGAGAGACGGCGCCAGATGAAGAAATACCACAGCAGCTGACTTTATTAAGGCAAGAACAGTCCAGAAAGGAGCATCTCGAGCTGAACACACACCGCACACTCCTACACCTAAGAAATGAGGGGAAATATAAGGAAATAGCAAAGACTCATGCATCGGGTCGGCCAGGGCTCCTGCTAAAGCAGAGATTTACCTTCAGCTTAAACATGTTTATCCCCTCAAGTGACGATTTAGAGGAGACAAACCGAGCACAGAGAATCACATATACACATTAATATTAGCTTGCTTTCCCTTTTTTTTCAATCCTATCTTTCCCCAGTATACAGTGCCGGCTCCTGTAGCTACGGATGCAAAATATGTATTCAGTATATCAAAGCGGAATCAATTTTATTCCTTTTTGAGCAGATTTCTTTGCTACCTTTTTAATTTTTTTTAACGGGGTTAGGAAGTGTCTGTCTCTGTTCATTAACGAGCAGTGTCTATTTACGGAGGCCAGTCAATTAGGAGGACTGGAACAGAGGCACATCTAATCACAGCCACTGTGTGGCCACGGAGAGAAAACCCTGTCTCCCATTCAGCTGGTGCCGACTGCTAATTGCCTGAGAAGTTCCAGTGGCATAATACCAGTTTTAACAGATAACTTTGCAGTCTGAGAGCAGCGGTCCATCTCAAGTAAACATGCCTAAATCATGCCTTTTTTTTTTTGGCTTTTCCAAATGAGAGGGTTCTTCTCGGAGTGGAAGGAAGCAGTTGGCATCCCGTAACTTCAGAGCCACCAGGGTGGTGCCGGGGTTATCCATGGAAAGGTGCAAACTCCAAAGATCTGCCGTGCAGTCCCAGGTCTATCCGGTGTCAGCTGCAGCCATTTGGCTTACACTTACTAAACTCTTTTTCTCTTCAGTAACAATTCCGGTCACAAAGTTAGTTATCTCCACTGGGTAAGTGTTAATACTCACTCTGGAATAAATCTACCAGTGAAACCAAAATAAATTATGCTTTTAAATTATGTCTCCTCCTTTATTCCAGAGTTATAAACAGGTTTGGGGGATATAAACACCTATTATTTTTCTTTTGAAAATTAAATGAACTGAAAAAAGAAAAAAGCTGCTTGTATCAAACAAGTGTCTGTGAGGCTTACAGGCGTTTCATTTCAAGGACAACTGACACTCTCCTTTCCTGCAGAAGCTAAATCACTTTGGCATGACACTCGGTAAAAAATTAACACTCTGCCCATACTCTGAGTGTTGCATGCATTAAATAATCTACATAGACAACATCGTTTCTTGCATTAATACTTAACTAAAAGGACCTTTCAGGCAGTTTTTGTTCCTCTTTATCTTGCTGTGACCAGTACAAAAAGTTGTGGTGCAACAGAGGCCACTACAAACACCCAGCCTTTACCAATAACATGGATTACGGATGAGGATTTTCCTCACAAATTTGCAGCCATCAGTCTGGCCTTTAATTAAGAAATTTAAGCAAGCTTTCTGCCCAGACAGGGATCTGCTGGATCCTGCTTCGTCACCCGGCCACTGCCTTGTGCCATCGACTGGGAGGGAAAGGTGAAAAGCAGGTGGCAAGGCAGTTCAGAAAAGCATCATTTTTTTTTTCTGGAAGAATGGATGTAATCCTAATTCCTCAGGTATGGAAAACACTGTGGGTGGAAACACCACCTACCCTGAGTCAACTACAGAAAAAAGACTATGTTAATAATGTGCTGTGCAACTTGTGCTTAATTTAGAAGAAAAAAAAACCACCAAAATAATCCACCACCCAGCTCCTTCATGGGACTTTCCCACAGAGATCTTAATGGAGTTCAGGTGAGAGAATCAAGGCTCTTGGTGGGAAGCCCACCTCACACCCAGGAGGAAGGCAGAGGGGCCATAGGAAAGGGGACAGCAGAACAAAACAGCTGTTTCTCACTTCCATTTCCAACTGTCCAAGGGGCTCATCACTCATTCTCCCCGCCAGCTCTGCCAGTTTGGAATATCAGCATCATGAGCACCATCACCCACCACCTGCTGGCTATCTCCAAGTGGGACGCAAGATTCCCAGCTCTCTCTGGCCCAAACCAGCCATTTTTGGAATGCAGCATCTCTCTTTTGCCAAAAATGTAGGATAAAGCTGTGTGTGGCAGATAGTCCCCTTTGAGGAAAAAGGGACCAAACTCCCCCTGTAACTTTTGCAGTGGGTACCGAGGGGTGTTTTTCTTTGGAGGCTTTATTTACACCACCAGTAAACCCACTTACATACAGCATGTGCAGCACTAGTAGAAACAAATTAAGTTCTAAGCATTTTTTTTTTATATTAACAGTTTGGATTTCATACTCTGCAATCAAAGCTGAAATTGTAAAACTGAATGTTAAACAATATAAGCAGGACAGATATTTTTATGGTGCACATTTGAAACATCACAGAGCCTTTTCACTCCAGTAAAATTCAGCATAATGAAAATTAAATGGTTTTGTCTCATTCTTCCACCCAGGAACAGATGCTTATGGCATCCCCTACCAGCTACATACCTACTGAAGAGGCGAGTACTCTACAGGGATAAGCACACGGAGGATTCCTTAAGGAGCAATAGGAAGAAACCAATAGCTTCATTTCTGACCAGGCTGGCCTTTCTAACCCTTTTGCGCATCATATTTTAAAAGATTAGAAATATTCCTTCTCTGTCTTATTATCCTTACTTGGACTTTTCTCACTAGCGTGCCACATTCCTGGCTATTGCCTCTTGCTTTACCACACTGAAACTTTTTGCAAAGCCTTACATTGCATTATTTTAACTACTGAATGGTCTACTAAAATCTGTGAGCCCAGTAGTCCTTCCACTTCACAAAAAAACAGTAGAATACCTACCACTGCTAAAATAAAAAGGAAGTAAAACACCCTTTGTAACATGATTTTATAATGTGTTGGTTCTCATATGACTCATAACTAAAAGATGATGAAAAACTAAGATATTTTATAATCCACCCATGTGCACTCTTTAAGTAATGAAAGTTTAAATGGCCAAGATTTCCTGCAATGACTGTGAAACAGGAGTTTGGAGAAGCCAGCCATGATAAGGTACACAACAACTTTCTCCTTGTAACATCAGTAATAAATAATTATTCCAATGTAACATCAGTGCTATCTGAAGTCTTTCAAGTGCAAAGTTTTTTATTCGGGCAAGTTTTGCACACTCAGGAGGGAAGTGCAAGCAGGAATCCATGGTGGAACCTCCCCTCTCTGGAGGCAGACCCAGGCTGGGTCCAACACAACCGCCCTCCAACTCCTCCAGTGACACTGGGGATCGCCTGGAACACGGTCTGTGTGATGGGAAATGTGCTCCACACCAAGATCTCAACTCATGGAGACTGGCTGCCTACACTTCAAGTCACATCACTGCCTTCACATGAAATCTAACCTCATTTTTATAACTTCTGGGGCAACAATAAATGCTGGACAGTGACTGACGTAAAGTGAGCTTCATGAATTTCTGTAATTTTTGATCAACCACATTTTGATGCATCAGAGCTTTTGGTGTATCAAGTTGTAATTTCATTCTAAAAGCTCTGAAATTCAAATACTTCCAGTGCGAAGTTGTCAGTTTTCTAAGTCGGCAGAAACGGAAATAGGTGGGAAGGATGGTCTGGCAGTGAAGGAGAAGCCCAAGACTTGGAATACTGATGCTTTACTCTACTGTGAATTTCCTGTTGGAGAATCACAGAATCACAGAATCACATGGTTTTGGCAGGGACCTCTGGAGATCATCCAGTCCAACCCCCTGCCAGAGCAGGTCCACCCAGAGCAGGTCCCACAGGAATGTGTCCAGGGGGGTTTGAATGTCTCCAGAGAAGGAGACTCCACCACCTCCCTGGGCAGCCTCTGCCAGGGCTCTGCCACCCTCAAAGTGAAAGAAGATCCTCCTCATGTTGAGATAGAATTTCCCATGTTCCAGTTTATGCCCGTTACCTCTTGTCCTGTCCCTGGGCACCACTGAAAAAAGACTGGGCCCTGACCTGCCCCATCCTCCTGACACCCTCCCTTTAAGTATTTATAGGTGTTAATCAGATCCCCCCTCAGCCTTCTCTTCTCCAGATTAAAAAGACCCAAGTCCCTCAGCCTCTCCTTGTAGGAGAGATGTTCTAGTCCCCTCATCATAAAAGAAATCATAAAGCTCTTTACCTCAATTGTTTGAGGTACAATTTTGTGTACAATTGTACCTCAATTGTACACAAAATAAGGAAAGTATTTCCCCCCATTGCACAGGTGGTTTTTGAGGTTGTGAAGAACTCAGAACGGAATAGAGGTAAGTACCTGAAGTCGATACGCAGGTACAATAAACACACAAGGGAGCAATTAAAGTGTCCAAAGGCAGAGCTGGTGCCACTTACACACCCTGGGGTGGGCACTCCCGTCACCTGGATGGTGATGGCAGAAATGACACAGAACCTACAACAGACAGCTGGGCAGCACACAGGATGCTCCAGATTACCTAAAACAACACCAAATCTGTGCTTAGGCGAAGAAACCACACTGCTACACTGGCTGAGGAGCAGGCATTCACCCTGCGAGGGAAGTAAAATGAAAGTGATTTTTTTAAAAACAAAACACTAAAGGAAATTATTACACGTATAAATATTGCCCGGTCTTTTCTTGTATCAGGCTTGCAAGCACAAAATATGCCAAACACATGAATGTCCCAAAAGCCAACGTGGAGGGTTGACACCAAGTATTTCCCTCCCAGCATCATTCCTCAGCTGCTACGGTTAAGTAGGGGGAGGTTTGTTCAATCACCACTGAAGCTGGTACCTCTTTAGGAATGAAATCCACTGGATGACCGTGCTCATATCTACCAGGACCTGGTTCCTACCCGTTTCTTTTCTACCCCTTTATCCCAAACCTGGAACACAGCAGAGCTAAGGGCGGAGGAAACCTCAAATCCTACTCTGTTTTTGCAGCAGTCTCACACTGTAGAAAATGGGGTCTATGGAAAATCGGGAAAGAGGAAACAGGACCTAGATCACTTCTGTTTTTGCCTGCTTTACTTCTGAAAGAACACTCTCCCCAAAGCCCAGCATCCTGGCCGACGTCCCCCTCCCCGCTGGTGAAGATGGAGCTGACAGAAAGCCCTCCCTGCATCCTGCATCGCAAACGCACCCCGCGCCCGGCTCTGCCCGCAACAGGCAGCTCTGACAGGCAACAGCAATTTCTGGAGAGGCTTTTTCAGGATGAAGCTTTTGTGACTACCTTACCCGTGCCTCTTCCAATTTCAAATTCTAGCCAACAGGCGGCCACCACAATCTGATGGCCCACTTCACCCAGGCTTAGTAAAAAGCAATTTGAAGCTTTTTATGTATTATAGCCTCAAAAAATGGTATCAACAATGGCAAAAAGCTCTTAAATATATCTGCAAAATTCTGGTTCTCCTACAATTACAGTGTGGGGGAAAAAGGACAATATTTAATAACTAACACAATTGTAACCTGACGGTGCCGTATCCAGTCTCTCCCAATCTCTGTCCTTCAGCTTTCAGCAAATGTTGCTTCTGAGATAACACAGCAGTGATCATTTCCCTTTTTTAATAGGGAAAAGCTGAACAAGTTGACAGAATTACTTTACTGTCTCATTTCCTCCCAGGGACCAGCTCTTTCTTTTTTTTTTTCCCTCCTGTTTCCTTCTTGGTTTCGATTAATTAGCATGACACCACTGCAACGAAGCGGTGTGCGTGCAAGGGAACCAACACTTAATCAAAGGCTAGGGACACTATTGTGTCATTTGCACACATGAGTTGTGTAACGTCAGAAGACAAAGCGGAGGTGAGTCAGGCCTGACGAATGGCTGGGAGGCAGGGCCAGTCATTTTATCGATATTTCACAGCCTGAGAAAGAAAAAAAGTATTTTCTGTGTGCATGCACAGACACGTATAGAAAGATTCGGAGGAATAAGAGCAGGAAGGGAGAGAACGTGTCCATAGAAGGCTTTAATTTGGGGACGCACTGAGAAGTGCGACCGGGTGAGGGTACTCTGCTTCCAAATGAGAAAGGAAACAAGTTTATTTTATGAGTAACAGTTAAACGCTCAAGCAGGCAATTAAAGTGCTTTACTGAGGCCATTTTGGGATACCAAACACTTTGAACATTATATATTCCCTCATATTTCATGTTCAATGTTCCTCTAAGTAAAATATGTGGTTCCCTTTAGTTAGTCAGTTATGAATTGTACTTTAAAGGCAAGGGGACATTTTTGATAATGCACATCTTAAACTTTTCATTAAACTACAAAATTTAAATTCTACCTTTTTGTGCACTCTGACATTTTTGTCTGGCATTTTCATTAATTTTGCGACATACATAAATGTAGCTGAAATGTTAACTGATCAATACTTTGTCTCTCTCATGTAGCACTAGAGCGAAGCTCCCCAAGGACCACCCAGCAGTACAGAAATTAAATGTGTAAAATATCAAATGTTAATGTTAAACACAGCAGCACTTACTGTATAACGACTGAAAAGGCTAAAAGAATTCCAAATGGACAGATGGTAGCACAAATTATCTACAATCACATTTAAAGATTAAAGTTTGTCCCGTAAAATAATTCATTGACTCACATTGAAGTGTGTCCTTTTACTGATAGCTCAGTTGTCCAATTATTTTTGCGCTCATTACAGTGAGAAATGACAGTATTGGAAAAAAAGAGCGTACACTTTTTTCCCTCTACGTTGCACCCACTGACATCTGCAAGAACACAAATGTCTGGTCAAGAAGCTGATGGAAATTAGGCCCAATTTAGTACACACTTCAGCGCCCACTAATCTAAAGAAAAAACATCCATTTTTGCATATTCTGATGAAGTTCTTCTTCATGAAACATACCGTATAAATTACTGAATTAAAAATCTAGAGACATTAACTGCTAAATAATCCAAAGGACTGATTTAAATACAGAAAATCACGTGAATTTAGCGCAAAGGCTCTCTCTACACACTCTATTCCTTCCCATTGCATTTAGGTGCTGCAGAAGCACAAAAACAAACACGTAACACATTTTTGATCAACCTCTAGACAGAACAGGGCTATATGTGATATAATAAAGCTGAAACATTAATTTAACATTGCTGCTATGCGCTTTCTTTACTTAACACGAAATAAATATGAAAAAGGAGGAGAGACTATCAAATCTTCTGATGGCTCAAATCCAAAGTCGCGTTCTGGCCAGACCAACCTATATTTCATGAGCTATTTACAAGTATCTTTTAATATCTGAAAAAGAACAGCTAATCATACTGCAAGGTTATAGTACCACAAAAATATAAAATAATTATGTCTGGGTAGCAATTTTTTTTTTCTTCTGAACTAGTGAGGCAAAGGGGAAAAAAAAAAAGGAGTCAAAATCTTAAGTCATTCAGGCAAAATCCCCAGTGAAGGCAATTAACTTATGTACTTAAACAGAAACAGGTAAAATATTGTTTAGTAGAGGAAATGCATCATCTAGAACATCTGAAACTTAACTTCCAGGTTTCTGTACTTTCAGGTACCGCTCAGGCAACAACGGCCACGGAGCTGGTGGTTTTCGACAGACTTGAGGAAGAACCATGCTAAGACTTTAATAAAGCACTTTCTTTCCTAAAATAACCCAAAGGATTTTTTATTTGGGACCCAAGGTCCCTAATAACCTAAATGTTTGAGACAGCTACATTCTGGAGCACAAATAAGCAGCAAGCCCCTACAAATGAACACTTTAATTGTGACTCTCCAAGGAGAATGACTTTAGGAAGAACGGCAGTGAACACTGTGGTGCATGAAAAGCATGAAGCACACAACTGTGCTTCATCACTCAGGGCTTTCTGTGGATCTCCAAGAACAGTCCTCTTTTCCAGATCTCTGATTAATTACAACTAACCTTCTGCACTGCTGGAAACCAAGCTAGCCTGCCAGAATTTCTTCATCCGTGGGGGTCAGTCTCTTCTCCCAAGGAACAGCCGATGGGACAAGAGGAAATGGCCTCAAGTCGCACCAGGGGAGGTTTAAGATGGATGTTGGGAATAATTTCTTCCTGGAAAGGGTTGTGAAGCCTGGGAAGAGGCTGCCCAGGGCAGTGGTGAAGTCACATCCCTGGAGGTATTTCCAAGCCGGGCACACGTGGTGTTGAGGGACATGGGTCAGTGGTGGGTTTGTCAGTGTTGGTTTGACGGTTGGACTCCATGACCTGAAAGTTCCCTTCCAACCAAGACCATTCTCTGATTCTGTAGGACATAGGGTGAGGCACAAGAAAAGGGCACTGGCAACTCTACCTGGGCCAAAAGCAGATCTAAAAAACCACCTCTCACACACGTCAATTATGTGAAATGGTTGTAAATCTGTGCTGTGATGTTAACTATCGAGGTGTGCCTTCAAATCCAAGGAAGAAAAGATGAGTTTAAAAGTTTACTTCTCGTACATTTTTTATGAGTCTGCCTACAGAGCTGGAAGCCTCCAGAACGGCCTATTTCTCATCTCCTTTCTGGCACTGACATTTCACTGTGACATTCTCCAACCTCTGGGAGACAACTTCAAGAGGAGATACGATTTGTGTAACACTGAAGAGATGAAAATGATACATAGAAGTATGGCTTTTTTTTTTTTTATAGAATCTATTAATTTCCAGGGTAACCTTACTGCAAGCATAATTCAGCATCACACGCACAAGTGAGCCACTCCCGAGACTTTCCAAGGACCTACGATAGTTATAAAACTCCAGAAACCATCAAAATCCAAAGCATACGACGATGAAAGAAGTTCATGTAGATTTGACCCGGCTAACAGAAACTTATCAATGTTTTGGCCAACAGAAGGATGATTTGATCTGTGGAAAGAGTAACTTTTTCACACAGAAAAGCACAGGATGGACTTTGGATGCAGAGCAGGAACACATCTGTGAAGTCACGGCACTGATGCATAGGTAAGGTATCCATAACAACCACAGCCACCACACAGCAACGCAAATACTGAAAGGAAACTTAAGGAAAAGAAGGTTTTTATATATATGTGAGTGTGTGTGTATGTGTGTGTATATATATATATATGAAAATAAAAGCAGGAACATGTTTCTCCTGCAATACACAATAACTACAATAACGACGTATGCTGATTATAACCCTCCCTGCTCACATTCTGTGTTGTATGTACTTCCAACTACTTATTCTGACCCAGGATTTCTCCTGTGACGGGAAACAATTACAGTTTAACAGCCACACAACTTCTTCCATGGCCACAGCAGTGCACCACAAGAAAAAAAATGATTTCATTTGCCCCAAGGAACAGGGTGCCTTTCTGTTTCCCTTTCTTCCACCGGCAGCAGGTGGGGGCTCCACATCTGTGTTAAAATCACTTGGACAGGTGGGTATTTACTGACTGGAGCAATAACAGCAACATGAACCTTTGAGTTTTACGTAGAAAACTACATTTTCCTATGAAATTTTGACCATTTTAAGCCAAAATAATGACAGATCATCTTTGTAAAGTAAACAGTGGCAAGACTTTGCTATCTCTGCACACAGCATAGCTACTGCAGACGGCAGGGAAGTACAAGCACCCTCAGAGTTCAACAGCCCACATATCTCCTGTACTCCTGGGGAATACCACAAACAAGGACCAACACCTTGCTGCTGTCCTGTGACAGGCTACAGGGGGGCTCAACAAGTCACTTGGTACAAATGCTAGACGAAAATTCCTGCAAAACAGCACGATTTAGTGACACACCAAAGCACCCCAATTTCCAGCATGGCTCCAATGTCTGGTTTGATTTCTCCAGATTTGAAGCACCTGAGCTTCAGGCACCCAAGGCAGGAGCCCTGGCACCAAACTCCCTCTTTAATTATTCAAAGTAAGACCAAAACCATTCCCCATCCATATTGATGATGGAGAGGCTCATAACTTCAGTATTTCAGCCAAATTAATAAATTTAGATGTTTCAGAAAGTGTGTCCATATATACGTTTTTACTCCTGCTGGGACTCCTTCAGGCTAACAAACCGGGACTCTGGCCTTGCTTGTAGCTCACATTTTTTTTTTGAAAATAAAGAGACACTCATCTGGGAAACACAAACTAATCTATGATTACACTTGGAATTTCCCAAATTTAACAGGAAAATAAAGGTTAGTATTAATGAAGCTAATGTTTGTGAAGAAATGGCATTTCATTAAAATCACTAAAAACTGAACCACGACCAAAAAGGTACTAATCTGCTTGCAATCATGATTTTAAAACTGGGTTTTTTTAAATTTTCTTCTGTTTTGGTAAGAAAGCAATTATTTGGGTCTAGAGCTTTCTATTTCTAAAAAAGTCATAGGTGTAACAAGAATTTACATGTGGAGGACAAAATAACACCAATTTTATATTCATGATATGTAAAAGCATTCAGGAAACACTCAAAGTTTTAGGGTAAATATGCAATATACAAGGGGGCTGTACAAAATTTAACAGAAGTAATGTGTGAGAAGCTCAAGATGTATCACCCATAGTTCACTGGCTGTATTTGAGTTCTTCCACTTGACTGTTATTTGTACAATTGCAAATTAAAAAAACCCACAACCCTCTACCTTGTTTGTGTGACATTTTAAACACTTTTTTTTTTTTTTAAATAAGTGAATAAACACAATTTGCAGTATCTTCATAATGCAAAGTTTTAAATAAAAAAAATCAGAACCCGCCACCACAACACTGTATTACCTCTCAGTTGAGAACACAAACCCTCCAGGATGATTAACAGTAATACAGAGAAGATCATACCAAAAAAGCAGCAAGACTTCTTGGGGGAGAATCCCAGTCAAAGCAGCTGCTGATGTAGTAGGCGGCATTTATGAGCACCATGATGCAATGCTTCGTCCGGATAAAGTTCCTCACCAGTAGCTGTTAAAAAGATGAAAGAAAGAAAATATTTCAAAACCCCCAAAGCTTACCACATTGTCATTCTTAACTTGGGTGAAGACTGAAAAAAGAAGATGTTAATATCTCTAGCTCACAAATTGAGCAAGACAGTTTAAAATTTGAGACTTGGAGAAGAGAGAATTTTAGTTATATGTGCCAATTTGCTGAATTTAATTCTACAGACACAAGTTGATGTCTTCATTTCCACAACTGTAGACCAGTTCTAAAAAGCCACTTGCCAAATTTGACAAATTATTTTAAGATTTCAGAGTTTTGTTAAGTAGGCAAGATCACCTGCAACCTGTTACATTCAATTTTACCTTCATTTGTAACAAATTTATGATGTATTTTGACCACCACATGTGTTTAAGTATTAATCAAAGTAACTTTAACTGTAGACATTCAGTCCACACTGTGATGAGACACAACAACCCTGGGTTTTGATTCAGGATAATACCCTGAAATCCTCTACAACAGCAATTCACTTGACCAAAAAAAGTGAAGAAAACAGTGAACGATTTAGAAATTGAATAGGACAGAAAACACGAGGCAGGTAAGACACATTCACTCTCAGAAAATGTGGATGTTTTAAAAGGCAACCACCCCAGTGGGATTGTGGGGAGGTGTCTCATGCAAGCTAATTTTTAAAAAAACAACCCAAAGTGGGCATTTAAAGTTTACTCTTCCTGCCATGTGCAAAAAGCTCAGTGCCACGTTCTGTTACAGAGGGGGGAGAAGAATTAACCTTGAAGAAAGGGCCTTGCTGTTTTTCCTCTCTGGAATAGCAGTGGAAGATGCGGCTTCAGTAACTGCATTACTCACAGCAGTAAATAAAGAAATATTTTGCCTCTTGAAATGTCTTTTAATGAAATACATCATACAACTGATATAAAATTCATCCAGCAGATAATTTAAATTAGGCTCAAGCCTATAGGCTTTCAGCACAAGAAAAGCTTGTTTTGAGGCCTTTGCCTTTTCACTGCAAATAACAAAAAAACCTTGTTCCCACAGTCCAGGCCAAAGCCCAGTTCTCTCCATATAAAATACATCATTTGTGGAACATGAAAAACTGCATGAAGAGTAGCTCAGGTGGAGAAAAAGGTAAGATGTGTGTTGAAGCTTTTTTGTTACCAAAAACATTAAAACTGAGCGTAGCAAAAATATCCAGAGAGAAAAGAAAGAGCGTCCAGACGTTTTGTACCCACAGGACTCTCCAAAGTAATAAAGGGTTTATTCTGCCTTCACCTTTGATTCAAACCTTACTCAACCAATTTATTTAAAATTTAGCTAAAAGAATGCTGAAAGACCCTCTCTCCTGCAACAAGTGGAGATCTTTCGGGTCAAGGTTAACAGCAAAAATTTATGCAAGACTTAGTTTACATGCACCTGTGCTATCATCTGATATGTGTGGAACCTGATGGTTTCAACTGTGTTCTTATTCACGTATTTCATGGAAATTAAGCTGCAATTTATAGAGGAGACACAATAAACCCGTGTATTTTGTTTCTGCCTCTTCCGACCTTTCATATTCTTTTGTAAACAGGCAATGAAAATGTTATTCTTTACCCTCAGCAGTACGATACCAGATATTTTGGGTGTGCACACTTGATATGAAGGCTTTCGGAAAGGATTAGTATTTCCTTACTTCTTTACCTGTTTAGACAGTCTGTTTTCCTCTTCAATGTACTTCTGTTCTTTGGGCATTAAGGTGCGTATGCTGGCTTTCACCTGCGGGTTAAAAACGCGTGTCAGTGTCTCGAGCTCACTCGCTCGCTCGATCCTCATTAATAACACATGCAAAAAAAAAAAAAAAAAAAAAAAAAATTAGGGAGTTTGAAAGCCAGGGCTGCCAAGCCCAGAGAGAGGAGGGTCGGGAGAAGGCATGAGCTCCTCGGCGGAGCCGCCACCGCCGCGGCAGCAGCAACAAAAAGGGTGGGAGTGCCAGGCAGTGGCAGAGGAGCATTCTGTGGTAGACATCAAGGTTTTAAGAGAAAATGAGGAATGACAGAAATTCTCTACAAATCGGGAACAAAAGCTTTCATGAAACTGAACTCTTTAGCAGTACAAAAAAGCCAAAGTTAAGACTTACAGCATTAAAAATCACATCTATTTCAAGATAGATGACCCCCTTTGTTGGCCCTGTCAGCTGCTTGTTTTTCAAGACGTAGGCTTTCTGTTCACCATTTTGAATCTGCAGGAAAAGGACATGACAGCCGTCTGTCTCGCGGTCTCCGCTGAATACCCCCCCGGCGACCCCTGACCCGCGGCTGCTGAAACTGACAGAGAACCCAAAACAACTGTGGCAAGTCTGACAAGTACCTGTTCATTACCAGGACCCAGTCTGTCAGGAAAAATTAACTATCATGGGATTCAACATGGCCGTGAATTGAGTATGTTAAAATTTTAGTGTTCTTATTACAGACCTCGGTTGAGAAATGACAGACACAGAGCTGCAAACCTTTTTTTTTTTTGCTTCTTTTTTTTTCTTTTTTTTTTTTTTTTTAAATATTTTTTTCTCCCCGCCCGTCCCCTCAGCAGGAAAAATACAGAGTGGTATGTCAGGTGAATGAAACTTACAGACAGCAATGGTATAGCAACTTTGCCTAGGAAGTCAGCGCTCCGATCCCGATCTTCGTCATAAACTGTCACTTCAAGCACCGAGTGGATGTCTTTAATATTGCTACAAAGGGAGAAGCACACACAGAAGGGAGAAGTAGTCACCTATACCAGAGGGTACCAAGGACAAAAGCCTGAAACATTAGCAAAAAACCAGATTTTTTCCCAGCCGTGGGCAGAGAGCAGAAGTTAAGTCAATGAGGCACCCTCCGTACCACCGAAATGCTCCCCCTCGCTGCGAGGCTTCCCCGGCACGAGATTTCCCCAGGATGTTGCTTTAAATCCCCCTCCTGGGGTCTGGAGCCGGGCTGGGGATTTACAGGACCCGGAGCTCCACAGAGCATCCCTTACACTCGGCGACCCCGGCAGCAATCCCTGCTGCAAACACCGGGAAAGCCGCCCGTTTGTCAGCGAGAATAATTACCAGCGGCGCCAGCGCATCCCCGCGCTGACAGCAAGCTCCTTCCTTCTAAAATCCCTGAGCCTACAACAGTCATTACAGCAAATTAGGGACGAGCAAGGCAAAATGATGCATTTTTCAGCTACTACTGTTTTTTTTTTGCCCATGAGCCATTAAACACGCCAGCACCACGCACAACGAGTGTCACTGTGCGTTGCAAACTCTCACATGAAAAATCCACATTCCTTATTCAGAGAGGAAAACACAGTTGTTTGAGAGAACTCATCTTTGATCAAACAGCTGATCCAGGCAATATGGATTCAAGCACAGCAGTTTAACTTCAGTAAAATATACGTCTCCAGATCGTTAGCCCAAAATTAATTAACAACTCCGAGGATAAATAAAATAGTCAATGCAAACATAGACAGAAGAGCAGTGAAAACTCTCCTTGAAGGCCTTTTGAGCTTTTCTGTTTGATTCCTGATTAGTCTTTTGTCTCTACAAAACCAGGCAATTCCTTACACAGAGAACAGTGCTGAGGAGTAGAGGTTGATTAGTTATTGGCTCTATCAGTAGATAATTAAAAATAAATCACTGAAGAGTTTAGTGTGGTTTTGCAGATACATAAATGAGAACTAACTTAATGAGCTAATGAGAAGTACAACCATTGTGAGATTTTTTCTTTTGTTCTGAGTTCACTCCTGAAGGCTTACTGCAGGACAAGAAATGTATACGTGACAAACACCTGAACGGCAAATTTAGAGGAGAAAATAAACAAATTAAAATCAGACTGTGTTTTGAGACCACCAGCAAAGCACGGTATTTCCATTTATGATAAAGTGAGGTTATGTGTACACAAAGCTAAGGCTTCCCCTGTTTTGGCAGAGGACTGTTAGCTGGTTTCTGCAGCAGAGCATCCTGCCCCTGGTCAGTTTCCTACTGGCTGGTGTCACAGCGCAGTCAGAGAGAAGCAGGGGGAGAAGGACACTGCGCAGGACAACTAACGGGAACATTCTCTTTGCACAAGACTTTTTTCCTATTCTGTCACTGCCTTTTACTGCCTTTGGAATAACAGAAGGATAAAAAACACCCCCAACAGCATCAATTCCCCATAAACTAAACGTTCGTGTACCCGGTGGCAGCTTCGTGCTCGAGTCACACTCCACGGCCTTGGGAGAAGCGCAGCTGGTAAATGGAAAGAGCCAGTGGAAAGAATCTGACCATAACGCAGAGAAGTACGAAAGCACTTAAAACTCCTTCCTTTATACAGTCATCTAATGTTTATTAAAGTTAAAAACCACATTTTAATGAAGGTCATTATCACAATATCCTATTTTCCACCCAAAACTTCAGGGCCAAATCCAGAGTGATGTGTTTGGCCCTTGAAACTCTCCCTGAAGCTTGGAGGCGTCCGGAGCACTTAGCATCACACCTTCCAAGAAACAGACCTTGCTCTTTTACTTTTAAAATGGTACCTCTTTATTTTTTTTCATGTTTTTAATGCTCAAAAAAGTGTTCAGTGGTTTAGTCTAGAATTATCAGTATGCCATCACGGTCTTTCTTCAGAGCCAGCAGTGGGTATCTTTGATTCCCACGTACATGTCCTTTGGAACACCTCCCCCCACCTCCAAAAAACAGCCCCCAGCCCCAATCCCCTCCGAACACTCGCAAAACCCGAACACCTACAATGTGAAGACTTTGTTCCACTCCGGGTTGAGGTTCTTGTAGACGGTATGGGTCAGCAGTCTGTCGTTGTTCAGTTCAACTACACAAAACGGGTCACTTTTGCCTACAAAAGAAAATTTGGAACAAAACTTATGAACTAAGAAAACCCACCATGAACCAGGTTTGAATTAAAACTAGTTTTGGAGTTTTTCTTTCTTTCTTTCTTTTCCTAAGCTGCATTGTAATTCTCTCAGGAATTAATTCAGGGAAGTCCTATGGTCTGCATTATATTCAAGATGATCATAACAGGCTGTTCATCTCCATAATCTATTAACATTCTTCACTAAAAGAACATCTTTTTTGTCTTAAAAAAAAAAACAGAAAAGGAAAAAAAAATCCCCATCAGACTTTTCTGATGAAAAACAGCATGTTCCTAAAAGGTGCCAAGCACCCTTCTGAGACAGCTAAGAGAACTTTACTTTAATGGGGCCAATCCCACATTGGCTGTAATGATAACATAATTAGAGCATTTTGATACATAGGAAATGTATTATTCCATACTATTTGTAATAACACAGCACCTATGATACTTATCCAAAGATTACTATGCCTTACATGCTTCACGCTGTACAAATCCTCTCCCCAAAATCAAAAAACCTTAAAGACAGCCTCAGATGAAAGCCTGGCACCGGAGAAAACGGGCAAGCACAATTAAACAATGAGACGGTATCAGCTGGAATGATGGGCTGTAGTCTCAGCACAGCAGAAGCCCAAACGAGGTGGAGATTTTTGTATACATTAAAGCACAATGAAGTAGCTTTGCATATATTTACAAGAAGGTCCCCCAGCATGAAAGCCACCACAGGAGAAAGTGTGAAGATGCCGCTTTGAAAATGTAATGTGTAGATAATGGAAGCAGTACCCTACGCTGGATATGGAAGTTGATAATTTATTTTTTTTAATTTAAGGAAAAAAGAGTGGAGAAAGGAAGTGCGTGTGTGTGAGCCCCTGAATATCAAATAAGCAGCTCATGGCCAGCGACTGCAGGTGAGCCGTGCTTAGGCACCAAGCAAAGAGCAAGAAAAGATGCATGAAACTTATACTAAGATTTTTCTTAGATATCCACGGGGCCACGGCTTGTATCTGGAAAGCAGAAGGAGGAAAGCAGACACCTGAATCTCGTGCTTAACAGGGGTCTGCTCCTGTGAAAAAGGAGCTCTCCAGGGAGGGAGGAAGCCAAAGAAGGGAAGATCGGTGTTTGGAGCAACCCTGAAATTCCCTGGAAGGGTTAGAAGGTGTTGGGAGGAAGATCCGAGGAAGAGCTGTGATGGAAGGAGTGGTAATGAAAACGTGATGGGCACGGTGAGAAGACAGTTGCAATAAAGAGGCAATAAAGGGAAGAAATCATAGTGTGGAGTAAATTATTTAACTCATATTTCAAATTATGACAGTAATGACAACCACTATAAATGCTGGCCGAGATGGAGAGATGCTATCCCTCCTACCTATTTTGATTTCCTCCAGTAATTGAAGAGAACAACCTTTGCCTTCGGCACAGAATACAAGTGCGTGCATTATTTTCATGTAAGGCTGCAAATATATAAGTAGAAAGCCATAGAATAAATTGCTGCTCCCAGAACCCAAGGGGACTTTCTCTGATGGAAATTAACAACCGAGTTGCACACCACAGGGCGGCTCCTTCTGGTTTTCTCTGGACAGCAAAGGGTTTGGAAGCTATTGAGTGTTGGCCTCCCACAATCAAATCCAGCACGCTAAGCAACCGCGCTTCACTACGTCCTCAGTGGCTCCGAAATGCTTTGTCATGCACTATAAGAAGCCATAAATTGAACACCTCTATGGGGCTACATTAATGATATTAGGGAGGCATGTAATTTGTTTCATACCTTATACAAATGACAATGAAATCAATATTTAGACAAAGCTGTCCAGGGGTCACATCTCCCAAACTGCTGTATTGATCCAGACTACACCAGGGGTTAATGTGCATATTATTAACTTTAATGATAAAGAATAATTGTTTTAAACACATTGTGAATTACAGTAAGAGTTGATGTTTACCTTCTCTAGAAAACAATATATCACTGAATCTTTCCCATTAAGCTTGAAAAATGATTAATTCATTGGTCTGCAGAGACAGATGTATCACACGTCTCAATATTCTCCTACTTCAGAAGCCTAAAAGGTGGTAGGAAACTTAAACAATTTATTTTTACTAAGTTCTTTGGATTTCTGTTTTTGAGAAAGAAACACCCAGAAGATAGTTAAAGTAACAAGGCAGAACTGGCACAGCAGGCAAGGGAGGTGACATTACTTATGTCCTTTTTTAAAGTATCTTTGATCATATTTGCATATGATGGTTGATACAATGTAATTTGTGCTAATTAACTGTAGAGAGACACAGGAAAATGCACCGCAGTGTCTAAGGGCCATCTTCTGTAAACAAGGAGAAGGTATTTACTACGTTCATTTATTTTCTGCATCTGTTGACACACGCTTTTTCAGTGACTCTCCTCATAGATTTATATGGATATCAATTCACTTAAGAAAGCGAAATAATGTGTAACATCAATCACAGAGGTCCTCAATCAAACCAAATGGTTTTCAGAAACCCTCTCACGCTGAACTTTTGATGTCTCCTTACCCCATAACTTGAATACAGTCTGAGACCAAATTTGAGTAAAGAAAATACTGCGAAGCGGTCCGAGGGAAGGCCCAAGTATCACGGCTGATGAGTAGGAATTTCCCAGCTACGGACACCTCTGCTAAGGAATACTGTTTTTACCACACGAGGAGGCCATGAAGTTCCCATACGCAAAGCCCTTCACCATCACCAATGGGCACTTCTTCCGTAAGCTCCATCGCTCACAACCAAGCCGGTGCTCAACATATGGTTGTTTGGATGCCAACCCAAACAAGCCAACACGATCCAGAAAGACAACGCCCAAGGAACGCACCATGTTGTGAGGAAACTCACATCCACCTGTCATCTTTCAATTCTCAAGATTAGAAAGAATAACTGCAACCTCAGCTCTCACTGACGGCCATGGCAACCTGCTGCACTGCAAGAGTTCACAAGAATGGGATTATTCCCCATGAAACCTTAAGAGAGCACTGAAATATTACAAGAAGGTGTTCCTAGGTCTCCTTGGTCTCTAAGAGGACCAAGGAAATCTAGGAACTTACAACATCACTCTATTATTCAAACCCCCTCCCTTAAGCACAACACATAGAGCCCATTGATTCTGGAATTGCCAGAGATGTCAGGATTTAGCATCAAATCTTTGAGGAAAAGTTCCCACAGGAGAAATATTTCCAAATAGAAGTGACCATACAGTGGTCTGGAGGGAGGGAACAGGGTGATTCTTCCATGGTCACTTTCTAAAAATTGAGAAATGTTTTAAGGTTTAATTTATTGTTTTCTATTCCCCCCCTTCAGAACCACAAACAAACCTGCATTCTCCAACTGCTCTAGCGGGGATCACACGGCAAACAGGCAGCTGCAAACAGGATAATTGCTTACTTCTTGGAGACAAGCTTTAAATTATTCCCAACTTATGACACAATTCAGCAGCTCCTGCAGGTTGTAAAGCAACCACAAAGAAAACAATGCAAACTTTGAACTTCTTGAAGGCAGCCTCAGACAAGTTCTGTCCAGTTAATGCAACTGGCAACTTCAAACACGAGACAGATAAATGGTCTTCCTCATTTTCATAAAAAAGAACCACACGTGTTCAGAGAAGTACGTGCTGCCCACCTAGCAGTTCTAAAAGTGCACGTAAATACCCTTCGATGAGCACTTGTGCTGCTGGGGCTCAGCTGCACCATCCTACGTTACGCTGTCACCGCCCGTGTGCCAAATCACGACTGTCACGTACCACTGTGTATCCCCTGTCACGTGTCAACAAATTCTACCCAAATCCCTCTGTCTGCTGAGGATCTTCCAACCAGTTCCCTGCTCCCTGCCCCTGGTAGGACCCCAGCTACCGTTCCACTGACCTCAGAGGTACTTCACCATGTTGATCAGGAGGACACCCACAAACTTCTTCCAAATACAGCCCTGAAGGCGTGCTCAGTGCTGTGCAAGGGTAAGACAACCACCACCTGCCTCATAACACGCCCCCAGCACCACAAAACCCCAACACTTAACAATTTTGAGTAATTCCACGACTCAGTGGGACTAATCGCTATTGCACCTAGCACTGTTTGAAGGAATTCATGAGATGGGAATTAAAAACAGGGAAATAGACCTTCCCACTGACTGAAATCAGAGCTGCAGTCAACCTCGGTAAGAGGTAAAACAAATCTCATTAATCCATTCTGTTGCTGTATCGTCTCGTGCTTTTTGGACTCCACCTGTACAGTCCTACGGGCTCCTGAAATGACAGCAATAAAGTCCTAACTTACAAAATACGAGTAACAATCTGGAAGGGAAAGGGAAAACAGCTTCTCTTCGGATGGATCTTCCTCACCTTTTTTTCCCCTTTACCCATTACACACTGGGACTATCTGAGAATGTCCCCTAGAAAGGAATTCTACTTTGCAAGGTAAGATCCCACTGAAAAAAAAAAACAAAACCCTGAAACTGAATTTTCCCATTTTATTTGTCGTGCCACACACTGCATCCAGTTGGATAGACATCCTTGTTTGTGCTATGCTGTGCTGCATTTAATCTACGGACAGTCAGTGAGACCAGAGCACAAACTGAAATTACTTAGACCTCTAAGTGAAGTATTTTACTTTAATCAGCACAGTGTCCCTCACATTGATTAAAACGTAAAATTATTATTTAGTCTTTTACTTGTCACCTAACTTCTCGGAACCACCACATGCCCCTGGATGAAGCCTACACCCACCAGCTCACACCAGCCCAACTCATGGCTGAGCTGCAAGAGAGGTTGACCAGGAACTGGAGAGGTCCTACTTGTCACTTCCTTCAACACCCAAATTCCCCCTCAGCCCGGGAAGTCCTTCACAAAGGAGATACTGTCAGTTTGCGGCTCAGATGCACTGTCTGGAGCTCAGAAGGCTGGCCACTGGAACAACTTTTTTATCCTGCAAGTATGTAAAATACACTTTTTCATCATACAAAAGAGACCTAAATAGTGACAATTTTTAATTACTTCTCAAACCATTTAGAAAATCAAACCAACAAAAACTCAACACCCACACAATTTTAGCTTCTAAATTTTCTCCTCAAGTAGCTACAGCACCACAATGCCTAAGAGTTTTGCTGTGGTTTTCACTTGGAAAAGTTTGGGAAAGGCACCTTCCATCAGTCCCAAGACCACGGGACTTCCACATTTGCTGATGAGCTGGCTCACGATGCTGGAACTCATCAGCGAGCACCAGAGATGCTGGGTGGCCTGGGAACCTGTGAGAACTGATGTCCTAGGGCTGATGGACTGGTCTCAGACACAGGCCACTGAGGTGGAAGTGAGCTGGACTCCTAGTCTACTGGGCAACCTAAAAAACAAAACATTGGGCTTCATCTCAAATTCAGCCCCAGAATTACTGCTTTTCCACAAGAGATCAAATGATATCTGACCAATTCAGAGGCAAGTATCTTCTGTTTGTGTAAATATGAACTTTACCTGAACACTGGAGCTGTCAAACTGCAATACAGCATAAGTCATATTTCTGGGCAAGTTAAACAGGTATGCCCTTCAATGGACCCTGAGGGGCAAGCTGTCTCATAAAATTTCTTGATCCTTGGTAGATTGTTTTCCCAGCAAAATTTAATTTCAGGGCACTGTAACTCTCCCAAACAGGAACTTTAATTCAACATAATTACACTTTTGTGCTCACTTTCTAGCTCCACTTGAACAGAAATCAGAGTTTTCCTTGATGAAAAGCTATCAGAGATTAAATTTACGTTTCTCGCTTGCCACGTTTTGTACAAGTTAAACTGTCATGTCCTTTCATTATAAAGCTCATGAAATGCATGCATTTGTCTCCAGAAAACTGCATGCCATCTGCATATTATTTGGTTAAAACTGTAAAAAAGAAGACTTTAGTAAACAAACATCTGGAGACACCCATATTTTATGCAGTTAAGATGACTCTGTGTTTTGGACAGGGAAAAAACACCTGTGTGCAGTCATAAACATCATGCTTTTCTCTTTTTGATCCTTGAAAATCCAGCTTGTCAGAAAGAAAATAAAAAATCAGGAAGACCATCAGCTGTCATAGAACAATTCTTATTGTTATTAATCAGAGCTGCCACGGGCTCTTAGAAGGAGCTCCCATTGATGCCATTGCTCTTCAGGGCAGGAGGAGCCAAGAAGCAGGTCACCTGTGCCCTGAAAAACCTCACTTCCCAAGGATGAACTCACAAGGGAGATGGGACAGCATGGGGCACCTCCCCACGAGCCCTGAGGAGACACACTACTGTGGCTATAGAAAGCATGCCCTGCTTCAGTAGATGTTCAGGGACACAAATAATTTCCTACCTTGCTTTCTCCAACAGTTTTCTCAAGAAAAGGAACTACGTGGCAGGTAAATGGGGGCTGGCATTTAACATTTGCCTGCCCCTGATCAGTCTGTAAAGTTTCACAAACTGGCAGAAAGTCAGCTCCAGCACTGGCTAGACCATGAACTGATTCACTGGTCACTGGCAGACCCCTAACTTTATTCTGAACTATTACATGAATTTTTTGCATTGTTAAAATTAGATTATCCAAACTGAACTGGAATCGCAAAGACTGCTAAAAAATGTTCTGGATAGTTAAAAAATTTAAAAAATAGATTTCAATTCAATTTCTCCTTTTTTTTAAAAGTCAAGTTCCCAGACTACCACTCTGCAAAGTTCAACCAAGTTTAACGTGGTTATGAGAGCTGAAATATTGTTTGAATATTCCATAGGCCATTAGGGCTCTCCCTACCGCTGGCCACGCCTGTCCCTTGCGGATCTAAGTCCCCGCAGCCCAAAAAAGGCCTTTATTTTTTTTTAGGGGGGTGGGGGGGAAGACAAGACAGCCAGTGCATGGCTCTGGGGGGGCAGTGCCACTCACGCAGACGCTAATGTCCCCAGTGTGGTTCCAGGCTCCCTGCCCGCCAGCTGCTGGCCACCGAGCATCCAGCCTGACCTCTGGCCAGGAGGAGGGAGGGCTCAATAGCCCGAGAAGCCACCTTGTCGAATGGATTAAGGAGAGGACCCAGGACGAACGCCAGCTTTGACAAGGACTTGCTCTGTCGGCCTTCGCCGAGTCGGTTAACCTTTCTCAGTTTTTCTATCCTTAAAATGGAAACGGCAATTCCTCCCTGGCAGTGCTGCTGCGCTGCAACAGAGGGGAATTATGAGGTACCTGACCAGGCACGCCGGTGTATTGCCACAGTTGTGTTAAATTCATTCCCACACAATATTTACAGAGGGAAAAAAAAATAAGTTAATTATTACTAGTCCTTCTTTCATTGTATATTTGATTTTAAATGCTACGGTTAACCCAAAATCTATTTAAAATCCTACTTTTGCCATCCTAGAACTGCTACCTTCTTTAAAAAGAGTAGTTTTGCAGTACAAGGCATTGGACTGATGTCTTCAGGCAACCGATACAGACAGGACCAGGTGAGATTTTATCTGCAGCAGAGAACTGCCCATCTAGTAGATTTCCGTACTTTGTGAAGATAATTCAAGTGTATATTGAAATCTGGTTGCGCTAATTGACAGAGCAAATTACTTTTGGAACCGTATTTCCAAAGGGCCTCTGAATTTATTCCTTCAATTTTACATGCATGGGCTTCCATACCTTTGTGAATTTAATGTTTGTGTACATCACTCTGACATTCCCCAGCATTTGAAGAACAATTTCAAAGACTATTTTTGCACATGTGGTATTAGGACATTTTAGTTGAACAGATTTTAGAAAACTCATTTACATTCCGCACGTTTAGCCACCTTGGTATCTTCATCCTACTTTCAAGTGCTTTAATCAAAATTTTAACATGGAATTTTCTTAGAAGA
>JAHREE010000492.1:676654-696547 GCA_033628505.1 Tringa tobata
TGACTCTCCAGAAATGCAGCTGATGGTGATCTCCAATCAGTGCACACTGGTCACAGGTAGGGCTGTTAGGATTCAGACACACCTCGGCACCGTCCCCTCCTCACGGCTTGGAAGCCTCTCATGGGGACCGGTACCAGCACAGAGATCATTCTGCTCCAACACCAGGACCAGAGTGGAAGGATTTACAGAAACCTCTCCACGTTTTACCCAAGTTTCTCACCGAGGGAAACAAACACCAAGCCTCAGGCAGAAAACAAAGGCAGAGCGAGCCAAGGGACGCCCCCCCCCCGCCCCCCCTGCAGCGCCCTGCAGTCCCCTTTCTCCAAATTTCATCACAAAGGCACCGGTGCTGTATTATACTTTCCCACCTTTGCGAGTGTGTGGCAGAACCACTATTTTTGAACTTTTAGCTGCAGCCAACCAGCTGGATGGGATTCATTTACCCCCGGCTGCGGCGGCGGGGGCTGCTGGAAACACATACAACACCGCGGCAGAGGCTCCGGGAGGAGGAAATGGCTTTAATACATTACTTTAAATACATAACTTTAAGTAATGATTTATCAGATGGTATTCTGTCTTCTTATTTATGATTATTGTTGAAGGCCTCAAAAACCCACATGGTTTCTGAAGCCTGAAATTTCCATAGCAGAGGAATCCGTGATTTGCTGCGAATCTCTTCAGCCCTCAATAGATGGGGAAAGATTGAAATGCTCTGGAGATGAGTCCTCTTTATTTTTTTAATGAAAGGCTGTATAATATATTTTCTGTATGGCTGCAGCAGCTGTCAGGGAGAGCATCTCAGTTCAGCTCTATTATGGGAGAAGCAATACCCCATCCTATGGCATGGAGATACACTGAGGGGCCAGCCCTGATTGACAGCTTGTCACCATGACGTCTTATTCCATCTCTGTTATGGAGAAAATTAATGTCACACCACCAGCCTTATGACTCGCTGTCATCTTAGAACTGCTCACCTTTTATCAATGCTCTAAATAACATTTCAAGCCCATCGTCTCACGGTGGACAATCTGGTCAAGGGACATTAAATCGGATGACTGTGAAATGTCATAATAAAAATGGAATGCTAACAACTTCTTCTCTAAACTAGCTCCTCTGGTTTTTAAACTGTGACAAGGGGGACCGCGGGTTCAGCACACCCGTTCTGAAAAGGTCATACAATCTCTCTTGGTCCGTACCCATTAATGCGCCCCCCTCCTCACCCCAAAAGGAATTAATCTTTTCAGACAATTGTGGTAAAATAATGGTTCAAACAGTAATGCCTGTTTAATTTGTAAGGCTCTGATGTTCAGCTACAAATGGTTAAATGACAGTAATAGAGTCATTTTCCAAGGCTATTTGATCTGATGGCAAGGTCAGCTCATTAACTGTTTTTGGCTGCAGAAAGGGTGCAAAATACATTTCTCAGATGGGAGCTGGATTTCTTTAAGGGGACGAAAAACAGAAACCCCCAAAATCCAGCCTGCCGGTGGGGAACAGTACGTCTGGCTAATTGCGTATTCTTTCTTTGTATTGGTTCTGCAGCAGAGATACGAATACCAAAGGCAAATCGAACACCAGTGAAAATAAACTACTTGAATTTCAATAATCCTTGTCATTTCTTTCTTCGGCTGTCCACCGGTGATTTTAATAAAAACAGTAAAATTTATCAAACAATTTATATATTGATGCTACAATTTTCAAAAACACGTAGTGAGAAACTCACACTTCCACAATCAGAACATCTTCCAAAAATATAAATGTTTTCAAATGCATACAGGAATGTAAATACAAGAAAAGATACATATCCATAAATATGTAAGAAAAGGAAATAAATAGATCAGTCTTAACACGATATAATTATGCTCTACACTGGGGACAAAAAATGGAGAATTTAGAAAAACTGATTAATAATAGACACTTGAAACACGTTTCTATGCTGCCACTAAATTATCAAAACCATCAGTATCACTTGACTGCTGTATCACCACACACAATAATCCACAGGAACAGGGTATTGCTGCACTTGGTAGCAAGAAGTATGTCACACCTCACAAAAATACCCATCACAAATTTATTATATTTATAAAGATCCATCCTGACATCCACAGACCGCCTTGGCGGATCCCAAAATGTGCAGCGACTCTCTTAATTGTAATTATTTCTCAGAGACGGTGCACAATACCTTAGCTCTCAGTTGGTTTAGGAATATTATGTTTAGCCTCACTAAGTCACCTCTATTAAACTGTGTTTATGATAACGCTATTGGTGTATGAGTTGTACAAGCATTAGCAGACAGCTGATTCCATGGAGATAGCCAGAATAAATTTGCTGAAGCGCACATCCTGCTAATCTGTTTGAAGAATATTGTACAGCATTAGTACTAGCACTTCATGTTATCTGCACAGCCTGATAAGGTACATCTTTATTAAATTCAGTTATTGAAAGGATGTCAGTCATGGAATAGGAATATTTTAAAATCTGGGAAAAAAAAAATAAAATTAAGCGGCTCTTTGTTAGTCAGAGCTTGGTTTAATGGCTGAGTGTCTAGAGAAGCCTTTCTAAACACCTGGCAGCATTGTACAATAAAAGCTTTGTAATTTTAAGTGGAAATAGCTTTTTTTCCCCTTTTTTCCCCCCCCTTCTTTCTCCGTGTGTAGTGAGACAGTTACTTTTAGTGATTTAGGCGTTAGCAAATGCTGGAGTAAGAGCTCCCCTCTCTGTTGCTTTGACAAAACTGCACAGATTCTGTGTAATGTGAGGATGCTGGGAAATGAAAATCATTTGCCTCTGAATGTTTTGAAGTGGAAATATTGTTTAAAACTATTATTTTGAGGATACAAAATGCTGCCCCAGCCCCTAATGCGCAGACAAAAAATTAAGTTTTCTTGCCCCTTTAGTAGCTGCTCCAAAAAAAGCCAAGAGCTATCGGCACCTCAAACCATCTGGCATCAACACGCTCTGGAAACCGTACTGAGCGACCCCTCAGTTGTTTTGTGATTAGTGAAAATTATCTGCGAGGCAGCGAAATTAACTTCTTGATGGCACATGATCATATCAAATAGCTGAATTACTATTTTAAAAATTTGTGTAAAGATGGTTTGTAGCCTATGTGATGTTACCCGTACCAGCCACGATAATATTAGTAACTAGTTTAAGTGACTGTCATTGGCTGAGGATATAAGGATATAAGGGATATATTTAGATTTTTTTCCCCCTACATAAAAGCAAACATTTTGTGAACAAAGGGTAAGAGAGAAGAACTCCATACATATCTCTTGAGTATCTCCTCCCGCTCCTTCTGGTCCTCCAGGGAGGTGATGGAGAGGTCGGAGATGGTGACGGCAGCCGAGGCGGTGAGGGTGACCAGCAGCACCAGGCACCCCTCTCCCTCCTCCAGCGGCATCTCCAGCTTGTGGGTGTGCTCCCTGCTGAGGCTCGAGAGGTCCACCTGGCACCTGCAAACAGACGTTCTCGTCAGGCTGGGGCTTTCCTCACCTCTGCTTACTTGCATTCCACGGGACGAAAAAAAAAACCAAACCCAAATCAGTAGAAATTCCTTCCCAGCTTCTGGAAGGACCTCCCTGCAGCTTCAACCCATGATGCTTCCTTAACTGTATTTTTTGAAAGGCTACAACCTGTTATGCGTGTGAATAAGAAGTGCTAAAAAGAACATACAGGCACTAGGAACCAAGTTAGCTAATACACCTCACTCGAACCCAAGTCAAAGAGAATTTTAAAAATTCAGCTTCAGGTTCAAAATGTACCTCTAATTACACCTCTTTTATATACACAAAAATCTAAGTAAGTTTTGACGTGAACCTTTTTGACACCATTCATCTAACAACAGGAAAAATCCCCTCTTAAAAAACAGTAAGTCTGTGCGAACTTAATTGTGATGGAGTTCAGAGCAAAACACACCTTGAGCACCACCCAGGAGGCTCCTCTCCCGCAGTGAGCTGGGGTCCAACCTTCACCCAGGCTCCCAGGATCAAACCTGATGCCCCAGCCAGCTGTGAAAGGAGGAGTCTGGTGCTGTGACCAGCGGGGAATGCCGCTGACGGCTGGAGCCCAGCCACCCTGCCCGCACCCACCGAACGTGCCAGCCGGCAGAAACGGCTCAAAAATAAAAATTAGAGCACGGAAGGGACACAGCATCACTGCTAACAAAGAGCCGGACACGAGCTTTTAATTAAAACAAGAATACCTTAGGGTTAGTAATTAGTCTGCTTAGAATTTTTAATGTTTTAATTTGTGCAACGCACAAATTTCAACTTCCCGAGACTGCGACTCTGAGCGTGCCTGGAAATTCAACGCCTGTGACAAGTCGAATGTCCTGCACAGGAATTTCTGTGAAAAAGCACTATTTGGAATACTTTCACTTATAGCATCCCCCAGCAGTGCTTTGCCAATTCATTACTCTAAATAAAAACAATAACAATATTGAAACAAGGACATGAATGTATTCTATATATAGTTAAGCCACTGAATACTCTACTTTTAACAGCGATTATTTAATGTGACAAGCACATGTTCTACGTGCCACTCTCACTAAACTAAACATCTAGCAAAATCTTTTCATAAAATGTCAATTGATTTTGAAGAGAAAGATAATGTGGTGACCGCAGGGCCAATACACTGAGAAAAAGATGGCAGACATGAATAAATAGGCATTTAAGGACAGGAAATACCCAATTATGAGAATAAATGCGGCCTCATAAAATGGGGGCTGTGCTATCACAGGCAGATTAGATTTGCTACAGGAAAATTTTCTTTTAATTTTTTTTTTTAAACATTTACTGTCTGTTGTGCAGCTGTCAAAATAATAGCCACTGCGAAGCTCATACAGTAACAAGGTTCAATCATTTTACAACAAAAACCATTTTGGACTGACATAGCACTCTGAGCTTAACATTTACCTTTTTATTTTCAACTCTTTAGATGGGAAGGGCTGAGAAATGAAATTAACAGCATGGAAGGACTAAAGCTGTTGCTGTCAGTGTGGGCTGATAGTCAATGTAAGTTTTGTACATATATATATAGGCTGTAAAATTTTTACTCAGGCTGCAGCGAGGAGTATAAAGCTCTCCTTAAGATAACAAATATTGTAATCAACCATTCAATGCTGGAGTAGGTTAAGATGCCCCTGTTGCTAAATATTCTCAGATAGTTTAAAACAGGTACCCTCAAAAATATGTCCCTGCAACAACACTGTGATTTTAACCAACAGCCACTGAAGGAACCACTCTAAACTCTCTCAAAGTCAGTAAAACAATCAGAAAGTTATTACTATACAAGTAAAGCAGAAATAATCCGCCCCTCACTCATGGGCAACAATGGGCAACAAAACCTACCTCCACCGGAACAAAAAAAAACCCTACATGCATCAGAAAACGGCAATGACTGTAAAATGACAGGGTTTACATCGGAGCTACAAGCTTGGAGTTCTCCAGTTCTTGAAGTTACAGCACTTTTGCACCATTAGCAGTCCACGTTGATTTTTATTGAGGCTGAAAGAAGCAACTGACAATTCGATTTTACCCCCGCACCATTCCTACAGCCGTGAAATATTCCCGATAGCATCACACAGGGAACAGATTCCCTGGAAAATATGTCTCTGAGAGATCTCCACGACCAGCCCCTCACCAGCTCGTTATTTCCCAAAATCAGACAAAGGGTCAGGATTGATCTGGAAGCTTTTTCCAGCCAAAGCTGTAACCATTTCACAGGGAAAGCATCCTGTGAAGGGTCCTTGGTTAATCTGATGGAAAACTGGGGTTATTCCACCCAGGAGTGCCACCCCTGCCCTTGACAGAAGCCTGGGTTGTTTCAGGCATTACCTGAGCACTGACCCTACCCTGGAATAACCTTTACAGAGATGCCAGCAGGAAACCCACAAAACTCCTTTTTTTTGGGATTACATTTCCTTACAAGCCCTGAAGTTAACGAAATATTTCTAAAGATAAATAGCTTTGGAAAGCTTAGCTTGACGACGCCCCTTTACATTTTACTGAGGGAACATACAGGATTTCCAAGGCTTAAAGCCTCAGCAATGCTGAGTTTTACATCAGTTAAGATGTTCTCTGAACAGACATTTGTCACCTACAACTGTTTCCATGGAGAACAAAGATCCTTTGAGGATGAAGGTGAATCCGAATGTTACCAGACACTGGTGCAGAATGAGCAGATTGTGGTGGCAGAAATTTCGGTCTTGCTTTCTCAAACTGAGGACCATGAAAAACCAGAGCCTTTTTGAGAAAGCCATAACTTGTGTGTAACCGGCAGCTGTCACACTGAAAGTAGGAGATAACAGTCATTTTGGACAATTCAGTTTCTTATGGAATTACTGTTCACATGCTGCTGCTGAAAGAAAAAGTTCTCCACATGTGAAGGGGCTAGCATAAAAAATTATGGCAAAAATAGCCATTAATTCCATAGACAGATTTTCAAACATGGCTACAAATCACATTTTAGGGCAGTTTGAATATTTTGCGTATGGTCCCTCCAGTGCCCACATTCTGCCAGCATTGGCAGAGCTGGCTGACCCTGGGAAGAGGCACGTCCCCCCAGAACCAGTGCCCACGGGAACATCGCCAGGGATGGGGTGAATCTGGGGCTTTCATCCTCAGAGAGATCAGGAGGGAGAAAACCCACCACCCAAGTGCCTGAACCTGAGGGGCCAGAGAACCGCAGAGAAGAAGCTGCAGAACCAGGGCACGGCTCCCAGGAAGGAAGACGGGAAGGTTCAAGGGGATTTCACCACTTCTCTGAAACTGTGCTCAGCGTGTTAATCGCCCAAACTGTTAGAAATACATTTCTGATTTATTTTTAATTTGAATATATCTGGCCTTTGGTTCTTTTCATGCCTTTCTTTACTTGGTTGAAAAAGCCTTTAGTGCCCCGTATTTTCTTCTAGCGAAGGTACTCATATACCATAATCATATCTTTTCTTGATCTTCCTTTTGATATGCTAAGCATCTCCAGCTCCCTATACATTTCCTTGGAACGCATCTCCTGCAGCCCTCAAATGACTTTTTTGTAACTTTTCTGATCCAGTGAAATTCTCCCGCAATCCTTTTTCAAGTGTGGAAGCCAGAACTCTATGTAGCATTTTATTATCAGCATGTCTGAGAGGTAAAAATCACCTCCCCTCTCTAGTTCTAACAGAACCCGGAATGTAAGACCGCGTTGGCACCCTGGTGAAATATCCTTGCTAATGAATGAATTACAAAGGTAGCGACATGACATAGAAGGCCTCTTAAAAGCCAGGTGGCCAGGCAAGGGAGAGGCAGCAGATAGTGAGATCATTTTCTCACATGACAAAATAAAGCATAAAAGAGGAATTGGCACAATCCTAAGTGATAGGGACAGAAAAGCACCACTTGGCTACAACCCAGGCAACTTAATTATCATCATGACTTGTTGGGGAAGGCAGCCTTTCAACTCCGCTGTGATCCAGGTCTATGCTGCTCCAAAGGATGCCAAGGAGAGGAAACTGTGCGATTCTGCAATTAGGAGTGAGCTGGACACACATCAGACGCAGCGAGGCACGAACTGCTACAATTTGTGAGACTCCGTCTCCTTTATGAGCCCAGAGTACAATGTTCCAGTAAAAACCAAGAAACAAACGGCGAGGGGGAATTCTGCCGAGCGCCGGCAGAAAAATGGCAGGGCTCGGAGCGAGGGGGACTGCAGCAAGGCCAAGTTCCAGGGAGAAGCAGACTTTAAAGCCTAAAGATAATGAGAAAGAAATAAAACGACGGACCCCACACGATGCTTGAGATAGGTGGTGGATAGAGGTGGGATAGACTGAAAACTGGGAAAGCTCCCCAAGGGGCTGGAGGCTGTAACTCCACTAAGTAGGGCAGCCACCGTGGAGAGAGCCTGGGAATCTGGAGGATCCCCGGGATGCTGGGAACACACAGGATCCGGGAAACAGTGCTGCCGGGTGCCAGGCAGCAGGAAAGAGTCCTGTGCTTTGGGGTAAATCCGTCTGGGTCACGGAAATAATGAGCTACACGAAATACAGGACAACCTCACCCCTCCCCGGGCAACACCGGAGCAGGGACAGGCACTTTGCTAGCTACAAAAAGCACAGTCCATGCCACAAAATCCTGCTGGTGGGTTTTGAAGTGACCAATTAACATTTTCCTAAGCGCAGCTCTTCGCAGTAGAACTACAGATTTACTTTTCTGAATTGCAGGGATGGACAAAGGTACTTGCAGAGGTTACACGTTGGGGTATTTCCCACGCCGTCCCCCTGGCACAGCCGCATTCTGCAGACGTGCACTGTCAGTGAAATGTGTTTTCTGCCACACAATTAACGCCTTCCTCTGCTAAAGCAGTCTATTGCTTTGATGAAAACCATGCCTTCCTATGTGTCTCTCCCCTCGCTAGCTGGTCCGAGCAACTTTGCAAGAGCTTTGAGGCCTCTCCAATCTGTGCCTCCCACAAACCATCACCCCAGCCTCTCCCCACGCTGACTCTCACTTCCCGGCAGACATCCCACTTTTCCTTCTCCTCTTCTCTCCTCTTATTTTGCCACTCTCACTTCAGTTAGGGGAGGACATTTCCACAGAGAGTCAGAAGAAGGATCCATAAACTAATCCAGCCTCTGTGCAGCCATCCCATATTTCAGAACACACTGGGGAATACTATCAATTTTCCAACTTTACGTGACAATAACAACTGTCAGTAAGAGTTGTAAATAATAACATACCTGGTAAGGAAAAGTTACTCAAGACTTGTGAGCCAAAACTGAACCTTTTTTGGCTTTCTAGCAGAAGAGCAGCACCTTTGCATTAATAGAAGAAATTAAAATGTGCAGAAACAGTAGTACGTAAGGTGGGGAATACCTGAAGGCCAAACTTCGAGATGCAGATTGATATTTACATCTAACTCCCTTTGACAACAGTCGGAAACGGAGATGGCTCAGCACATCTCAGGATTTGTCACGGGCAGACTGACCAGTAGCATTTTTATATTTAAATGCTTTGGGTAAAACCTTCATTTTACATCGAGAAAGGCATCTGCAATAATTCAGCTTCAGGCATCACGTCAAACCAAGAAGCTGCCGCAGACGCGGGTGCTGGCTGTGTGCGGGCTCTGTGTGTCGGCACAGAACCTGCCTGATGCACACGGGCAACGACTTCAAAACCCAAAGCAACACACTCTGTATTAACCACTAGGCTTAGCCTCTGATAACACCATATCCTTCTGAAGCTACTCCAACACGCAGAAATTTTCAAACCACCATGCAAAAAAAAAATATTTGGAAGATCAGTGTAACAAAGTCCTGTTTGCAAATCCAGAGGAGCATGTTTTGACTCCCTGGAGTTTTTCAAAATTGAGAAAACTTCCGAGATTCATCTATTTCAACATAAACACATAAAACTCTCACACCTACTATTCAAAACTTCTTGGGCAACAGTACTTAAAAAAGGCAATTCCCAGTATTTTAATATAAATCACAATCTCCACAACATCTCCAGAAAAAAGTCTGGGAAGAAACATCATCAGGAGCACGCTTAGTGTCCTTGGCTCTACTTTATCCACCTGTTGGAGTAGCCATACACAGCTTCACAGCACCACTCAGTTCTCTCTGGTAACCTTCAGTCTCCCATAGCAAAATCACATAAATTTCAGTGGGGAAAAAAAAAATCAAAACCAAACAACTGAAAAAGACATAAATATTTTATATAAAAACCCCACTTCAGTTTAGAACTTTGAGTAGCGTATCCCTGTGCTTTCAGATTAATGATGCAGCAGCACAGGTCGCTTATTGCTTGTGTTTATGTGCACCAAAAAACCCCTCCACTATGAAAAAACTGATCAGAGAAGGCATAGCAGATTAGGTGTCGAAAACCTAAATACTTAATTTTCAGTATTTTGCATTTTGTACTTCATAACATGCATTATATGGTGTGTACCCACACAACACCATTCTGAATTTTCATGATAATATTCAGAGAGATTATAGGATGGTTCAGTTTTCTACAGATAAAATTAATATATAGCTTTAATGAATATACTATGCACAAGGGCTTTTGTTCTTAATTTGCAACAGATTGGAAAAAAATATAGTAGCATCCATAAATACTGATGAAAATAGATATAGATGAAGTCAATGGTAACTTCCTGGCACAAAATATGAGTAAAATTCAATGTCATTTTAAAGATAAACACACATTTTTCATACCAATAAATAATGCTATAAATCCTGCCGTGCTGGATTGCAAATAACTTCAGCTGAATAAAACTGCATGACATGGGATTTACTTACCCTGTATGTTCACAGAAACAACTTGTTCTCTGACAGCACTCATTCTTGGCAATTTATTGCAGCTGTCAGCAGCCAATTTGTTCAGATTACTGCTATGCATAAAGGTGTAACAATCATGAGGATTTATTAGCTGATTATCGTAAAGGTGACAGTCAGGATCGCCTTCAAAAACGCAGATGATAAGAAAGTTAAATAATTACACGAAGATTAAAATAATTTCACCTTCATTTTGATCCTAGTATTGCCCACGTAAACTCACTGCTGTATATGTTTTTAATCACAGGAGTATATTGACTCAATACGGAATAGAAATTATTTACTCGTAGCAAAAACACGTGAATATTGAATGTACTAAAACTGAACAACACACACACATACGTGTAAGAATTTCTACTTATCAGATGAAGTAATGACTTGTACTGGTCATGCAACTCCACATGGTTATCTGAATGCACAAAGGCTGCCCCTGTGGCTTTAACTGCTGCTTCTTTCCAAAAAAAGGACTTCCAGATCTCATGTCTTTGATCCTGGAATGGGTTGGCTTGGTTTTTTTAATTATATTTAGAAGAATGTCAGAATTTAACCTCCTGCATGATGAAACTCAGTTCTGATCAAGTCCAATGTCTCCTCATACAAATCAGCATATGAATCGAAATTTATTTTTCTTGAAGCTTTTGCATGACACCTTTTTTCAGGCTTTTGAAAGCCTCAAAGAAACACTGAAATGTTTCTAGGATTTCGGTTTTTTAGGGCATTCTAAGACAGCATTTCACAAGGTGCTGCATCCTTTAAACTGTCACGGAGAGTGCACAGAGCTGAGGGTCAAGTTGATTTTAGGATCACATAAAGCTCAAAGAATAGAACAAAAATCAAAGAGTGACCATCTCACTCCAGGAACGGCCGTGCTGGACGTGCCTGGGTACCAAACAGGAGCTTTACGCTCGCTCTGGGACAGACACATCTTTCTCCCCCTCTGAATCAGGATGCCACGCTGCCGCTCTCACCCTCTCAGCACCCTCTTACCGCCCACCCCTTCCATTCCATCCTCCTCCTGCCAGGCTGCCCCAGGGCCCCAGTGTCACTTCCATGTCTTCAGCCTGCCTGGACATCTTTCCTTCACCTTCCTGCCCTCAAGAGAGGACGGCCAGTCCGAGCCCTCACAGTATGAGCACGTATCCCACCACCACCTCGTCACATTCCCAGCTTCATCCTGGACCTTCCCATGCTGCACCCTAACGAGCGTGGTGACACAGGCAGGGCCCACCATGCTCCTCATTTCCCACTTCTTTTATTTCACTGAAGTGTAGCTGAGACAGTGTCATCCCAGGAGAAGTTACGACATCCTGTTCCAGGATAAAATTTGCAAGTTACAAAGTTGAGCAGAGAAAAGTATTTCCACTCAGGGAGGGTTCCCATGGTGTTTTCCAGGAGGGACCTGGAGTTTCTCCCTTCAGCCTTCCACCCAAAGACCCTGTTCACCCACAGCTCAGTTTGGAACCACTGAAACAGTTTTAGGGATGGATCTCTTCAAAGCTCAATAATGCCTGATTTTCAGGGGAAGTTCTGCTGACCTTCAGGTGTGCTCATCAAGCAGATGAAGATGGAGGACAGAAAAAACCAACGCTATGGATGAGAGGTGAGAACTGCTCCTTACACTAACATTTTGTTGTGTTTTCTCAGTTTGGTTTGCTGTTTCCCTCAAAGAGCAGGATCTCCTCAATCAAGCACGGCTTCTCCAAGACCATACTTTGGACAGGAAAGGCATACTCAAGAAATAATTGTTTTCACTGCATTTAATACACATATTCCTGTATAATACAAGAGCTGCTGCTTGCATGTGATTCAAGAGTGGGAAGTGCACAGTATGATGAAAAGGATAACTCTCCACCACTGAGCAATGCTAGAATACTACCACAAAGTCTTTTCTTTCCCTCCCACACACTCATTATCACTTTTCTTGGAACCTGAGTCAAAATATTCCATTTATTGCATGTGCCTTGAGAGCCACAGAGCCTTAGCCATGGACCACAACCCAGCCCTGCTTTACAAAATTAACACACATTTAGCACAACACACGCTCGGAGTCCGTACTGTCTGTACCAAAGTATTTCCTGCTTTTAGAGGCAGCCTCGGGAGGAGAAACTGGGGAAGAGAAGTCGATGTAAAGTGGAGCTGACAGGTGCCCGAGATTTTTATCCACAGTGACTGGAAAAGAGTATCAGGGAGGGGGAATATTAAGACCTATTTTTGTATTGAGATTGAGCTTGACAAATGACAAAGTTTTTCATGGAAATCCTCACGGAGAGGAATCTGTTCGCAGGTCGCATTACCCAGAGATAAGGCACCAACAGAAGGTGTAATGAGAGAGCGTCCGAAAGGACAAACTGAGGAGGGATTACACATACACCAACAGCAGACAGGTTACAAAAATCAAGAGCAGCAAGATTTTGGGAGAAACACCACTGATTCTGATAAAATCAGTTATATACTGCAGAAGCACTACAGCTTGGCTTTGTCCAAGGAGCATCCTCCTTTTGATACATACAAGAATTACAACTACTTAGGAAAATGGCAGAGAACAAAACAAAACAAGATTCTCCCACTGAAAAAAGCTAAAGGCTTCAAGCATTCTTTTTAGAGAACACTCTCAATTTTTTTTTTGGCCTAAATAACATGTAGAAATCATTTGTTACCTGCATGACAGCATGTAGTTACCAAAAATAAATATACGCAAGCTTAAGACGTACAACTTTTTTAGGTATCCGAAAAGCTACCTTAGCAAATTATGTGTTTGAAGTTACAAATTTTCCTTCTCTCATTTCTCTATCACGTTGTTATTTAGGTTTCAAGTGCCTTGCAGCAGAAAGGGTGTCTTTTAATTCATGTAATGCTCTTAAACAGACTTTATAATTAGTGGGAACAGTAACAAGGTAAGTGCTGCTTTACAGTGTGCTGAAAAATCACACCTGAAAAACCTGAATCTCACTACCTTTTGGATAAGAAGGTTAAAGTGAAGCAGAAAATAGGGATCATTTCCCAAGGCATATCATGTACTGAAATAGGTCTAAATCATTAAGTTACTTCAGAAAAATATCTATTGTTGCCCCACGCACTCACTGAAATCAAGCAAGGGGAAAAATGCAGTGTAAACTTCAAATATAAATGTATCACACCGTCCATAGGGTTTCATCATATAAAATAAAACCCTCCGATGTATACTTTGGAAAAGTGGTTTTGTCGGGTATTAAAGCCGTTTGCCTGCCACAGACTCTGGATGTATTCAGAGCTCCCACAATTTATGGTAGGAAAGAGGAACAGAGAATTATCCAACTGATCTAATTTGATAAAAAAAAACCATTGCCCTAAACATAACAAAAGGGAGGGGAAGGTCAGTAGAAACACAACCACATTGATATCAAAAGAACATGGCTCGGTCTGTGGGACTTCCATTCCTGCTTTTAACTACCAAAAAAGGCAATTCTGCTACTTATTAGTATCAACACCCTATTGAACAAACCTACAACCAATATTCTAACAAACAATCCAAATAGATGGGATTAATAATAATTACTCTTATTATGACTGTACAGATATCAATTAAAGTATGATATAAACAACAAAATAGCACTGACTTTGTACAAAGTCAGTAATCACAAGGCAGCTTTTTTCCCCATTTTTTTCCCAGTTAATGCCATTGTTAAAAAACTAACCTCTTTCCTCCTCCTACACAGTACAATGGAGCATAACCACACAAACTTATATCACTTCTTGAACTCTAAGACAGATCCCAAAGATTCACTTTTCCTGAAAATGAATGATCTTATTTATTTGCCCCAGTAGCTGTGCGTAGTCCCTTAAGACTCTCCTTTAAGACTCTCAATTATTTACCAAACAGATTAAAAAATACATAATTTTTGTCTTTTGCGGCTGTCACAAGAGTTATTTCTCCTCCAAAAGCTGGACATTGCCCTGTGGAACCTCCTGCATCTTGATTATTGCTCTAAACCTGGGATTGTCATTTCGGAAAACCTAAATCTATCAATTGGTAAAAGCTGCCACCTACTGGTCAGTAAAAAGTATTTTACCCCATGAACGTAAAGAATTACACCAATGCAGCCAACTGCACTGACACTTTGTGAAAAATCCTCCCCCACCTCTAAAGGGAAAAAAAAGGAAAGCAAGAACAAATGGTCATAAGAAATAGTTTCAACGGCAAGGCTCATTTTAATCATCTGCTCTCCTCCCCAGGGAACAAGAAGGCTGTAATTGCACAAACCTGCCAATAAAATCATCCTTTTTGCCAGCATCTTTGTCCCACACGGTAATATCAATAATTCCACCTCGTTCTTCATAGAGATGAAAGTCAAACTGCTCCCTCCACTGAGGATTCAAAGTTTTTGGCATAATCTGAAAGGAGAGCAAAAGGAAAGTCATACTGCATTGTGCAGGCATACGCTTTCTTGAATTGTAAATTTGATCTTTAGACTCTGTTCGGGAAGCAGGTTTTTTTTCTGTTTGCAGTACAAGTATCTTAATCAGTGAGAATTAAAAAAACATAGTAATTAGAAAAAAACGACTGGCCAGTTGTCTCATGCCTCTCTGATACAACAGCAACCTCCAAAATCCTGCAACCTGTCACCTTCAAAAGCCTCCTGAACAAAGGATTTACCCTGGGAATGGATCCATTTTTCTGTAGAATAATTACGCCCTCCTTTGAGTGACAGTCAGCTGCAAACTTATGTGTCTGAGCCTAAAGGAAAACAAAGCACCTGCAATGACAAGTAGATGATGGCTGCAAGTATTTAAACAGAAACAATTTTGTCATGTCCTCTTTCCCCTGCTGCAGTAATACTGGCAGAAAGGTGATACAGTGGTTTATTTTTTATGAAATAATATTCCTTTTCTTTTTTTCCATTACTGTATTTTACTTCCTTTCCTTTGCAACTCAGATGAAAGTAGCTTTCTCAATCACTTTCAGTCCAGTTACTTCTGACAAAAGCAGCCGCTTCAATGGATTCCAGTCCATGCAGTTCCGACCACGCGCTGCGGAACAGAAAGCTTGTGGGTTTTTCTACAGAAATGCAAAAGCAGTAGTCACCGTAGTCACACCTGGCCTGGGCAAGAATGGAAACTATCTACTGCCTTCCCCAGGAAGCAATTGCTGCTTTCTACATCATCCACCAGTTCCATTGGCTTGAAAAAAATGGAAAAATTAGAGAGGATTAAAACGCAGAAATGCTGTGAAGATTTTAAAGTCAGAAAAGCATGAAATTTGATTTCTTCTAATTTCAGATGAAGAGGCTGCCAGGCTGGCTCAGAGGTCGGCACGATATTGAAAGAGGAAGGTCCCAGTATCTTCCATAAACAGCAATTTTCAAACCAATAGGGACTGGGGAAATAAGAGTGAGAAAGCCAGAAGTCTCCACAGCCATTTTCTCCCTGATCAGTCCTCTCTGCCCCTTAAGCTCATACATATAGAAAACTTCAACGAAACTCGCTGTAAGGCCAGAATGAGAAAAGTGAGAGAACAAGCAGGACACGGCTCAGGGAAAAGACCATGCAAAGGGTCCAGGGGGTGACTGGCATCGAGCCCGAAAGGCACAAAGGTGCATCTCCTGGTCAGGATCACTCCCTGTCTCTCCCCGTGAACCACCGGCAACAGGCAACCAAAGCCAACACAGTCCCTATGGAAAATCAGGTGTGCCTCCTCGCCGCCCCGCAGTCTTCAGTGCTACATCTTCACCCATCTAGAATTATTTTTGTTTATTAAGAAATAAAAAAAAATACATCTAAACAAAGCTCCAGGTGCCCTGGCAGCCGATTAATATAACAATAAATTCCCATCACTATGTAAATAGCCATTCCAGGCAAAAAAATACCCACAAACCGGCAATGCACACGTTTGGTCACGGCTGAAATTACCTTGCTCTTGTACTTCTGATGCCCCAACCGGAACTTCACGTAAGGGTCACTTAATCCATTGGCATCCATCGCCTTCAGCTCACGACCTTCGATTAAGGTAATACTGACTATCCCTCTCCAAAGCTGAGATTTTCTGTGCAGGTCTGAGAGGCGTAAACTCTGGGTCTGAAACTTGAGGGAAATGAAAACATAGATTTAGTAAAAGCAATTCCTAAATTTCCCCTGCGTTTACAATTTTATATCACTATGAAATGCAAAACAACCATCTTAAGCCACTTTGAAGGTACTTGACAGTACATATGTAAACTGCATTAAAAGAATTACTCAGAAAGAAACAAAACGGTGACAAATACACAGGTAATGCCATATGCTGCTTTTGCAGAAACAAGCAGAACAAATGTTACACTTAAAGAAATGTTCAGAAAAAAAAGAAGTGTTTTTTCCTTCTCCCTCTGCAATAGAACTAACATCACCACAAATAAATGTGACAGAAGTCTCTTACGTAGTAGCAAATGATTGAATGAATTTGAACGAACACTAAAAATAAACATAAAAAACATCAAGAAAATGAAACTTCCATTAAAATAATATGAACCCACCATGAGAAGAATGGACCAAGGAAAAGTTAATAAACTCTCATGCACATGACAACTATCTCAGCCTCTAAAATGACGTGGCATTCTCAGAAATAGCAAGGAAAACTGCATTAATTACCAATGCATTACTTCAGGAGTTTCAAAACGAGAGGCTGTGGAGCCTCTGATGGGAACTGTGTGGAAATTGCGGACTGTGAACCCGCAGCTGCTGCCTTTGGGGGTTAAAAGAAAATTCACAGGTACCCACACAGAGCAGAGAGACACAGCACTCCTCATCCCACCGGGGGCAGGAGAGCATGGGGCTTATAAACTTGAGTACATGGAGGTCAGCTCCAGCTTGCTGTGAGCCATAGGGGGTCCAAGGTCCCTCCCAGTGGAAATCACCTCTGCACGCCCGAGGAAGGCAAACGTGTCCCAGGTGCATCTGAGGAGCGAGGCCACCAAAGGCTCTGCCTTCCACTCTGAAACTGCATTCGTCCAGGGTTACCTTATCTCCATTCAGAATACCTAAATAATATTTAAACTCACGCATTATTCTTTCTAGAAATCAAAAAAAAAAAAAAAAGCCCCAAGTCTGCATGGATGCTCAGCCGTAAAGGTATCAAATATGTGCACTTTCTTTATTATGTGAGGTAGTTCAGGCAACAAAGGCTTTATGGGCTCAGCAACCCCCCATAAAATAAAACTGCACGCCTCCAGCATCTCCCTTACACAGAGTTTCACTGCAAATTTGCTTTTAGTCTTTCTGAAGGTAAACACAGCTGTCTAGTGCCCAGTTTGGCAGGACTGCAAGTACCCAGGGCAGGTGTACTTTATTAATATTTTTATTTTATTAGGGAAGGTTACAGAAAGCATACTGGTGTATAATCACTGGATTATAGTATGCCAGACTCCAGAGCTGAGATTATAATCTGGGGCCGCTGGGGTTGGAGTAAATCTGAATAACATGCTTTTAGCAGTGTTTCAGATACCATATTGGCATGTATTTTTATTTTCTTATGGCTATTCATTCCAAGCAGTATGGTTACTCTGAAAATATTTCACCTATTTATTAAAGATTTCTCTTTCCGAGCTGAAGGATTTAACTTCTCATAAACTTGCTGTTTCTCTCAAGGCAGACAAGGTGGACTTCCTCTGAGAAGAGGAATAACCCTTAACTTAACCTGTGACATGAAGCAGCAGTGGGACACTAGAAAGCACAGAACCTACAAAAACGAGGGCACGAGTGGGAAATTCACTTGCTGGAAGAGATTTCAGTTAGAACATGGGAACCTTACTACACTTAATACATATTTTCTCAGCACAAATAACCCCTTCATTGGGCTATACAGTCAACACTGCCAAAGACTTGTCTTGTGAAGATGTGGCAGGTTTTTTTTTTCTCTTGTTCCAGTTCCTTAGAAGGTTCAGAGCAAAAGAGAGACCGAAAAGTAAATAACTGACTGCCCTGATTGTAAAGTGATGCGAGACACAGGCTGATGAGTCAGAAGAAGAGACAAGGCACATTTAGGAAGAGGCTTCATACTGGGACATAAGCAGTGGTTAATTGAGACCTACTCTTGAAAGAATACACACTTGTTGGGCTTTTTTAAAGAGTTGAGTGGGAATTCAAATGATTTTCAGGGTACTACCATGGAAAATAAGCATGAGTGTGCATTTACAACTCTCTTAAAGTAAAGCTTAAGTGTAGCTGCATATCTCTCTGCTTCACTAATCACAAATGAGACAGTGAATCATTTAGAGAGTAATACTTGATTTAAATTCCGTATTTTGAATGGCTCTTAAAATAATTTGCCGCGTGAGAGCAGCTGCCACCACAAAAACACACTGATCTTTCATAACTGGTAGGGAGTTTTGTCAACGGAGGTGATTTACATTCGGCGTGGTGAGGCACCATCCAACCAACCATGCATGGAACATCTCAACCTGCTGGAAGAGAAGTGGCTGACGTTTAAAACCCAAGTGGTGTGGGCTGTTGGTGGCTGTACCTTCCTCAAGGCAAGGAATCTGCACCACGGTGGTGCTCTTTTCTCCCTGTCCTTACGGGTGACACAGAGATCCGTGGAACAGAAAAAGAGAGATGGACCAAAAAGAGCCAGGGTACAGCTGGCTGGAGATACAGCTATCGAGATTTCCTGGATGCACAAGGCATGGGCCATGTGGTCTTCTCCAGCAAGAATAACCTCCAACTGGTATTTTTCTTGTTTCCAAGTGAAACTGAAGAGAATCTGAACAGACATCTAAAACATGCTTCCCTTCCAGTCAAAGCCAAAGTCATCCCTACCCTCAGAAATTACAGATACTGACATACTCCCTAATTTCATACAGTCTTTCTTGTAGGAAGCAAAATAAAATAAATATGAATGTTTAGATTTCAAGTCAAATTTGACAAAAAGCTAACAGACAAAAAAATGGCAAAATAAGTCTGATTTCATATTTTAGAGTTCATCCCTTATGAAGTAAATTTCACACGGTGAGACAAGTACCTTATTTCTAAGTACATTTTCAGGTGTCTAAGCAGACTTCTTGTAATCCAGCCCACAGTGAGTCAGTAACAAAGTCAGAAGAAGAAACTGGGAGAGTAAAATGAAGAAATGAGCCTGGATCTTCCCAAGTTTCTCCTATGAAGGAGTATTTCTCAGGACTGATTCTCAGGTAACTTATTTCCCTCAGAAAGCAGGTAATGCATTTTGCATTCTGGCTTCACTCTTCTGCCATGAGCAGGCAGAAACACGAAGAACATGTACAGCTTTTAATTTTTCTGGGAAGAGTTGGAAAGTTACGTATTTCTTAATATTCCATCTGAAACCAGCCACATGGTCTGTATAATGCCACATTTTGGAAAGAAGCAAGGTCAAAATCTCAGGCCACAACTAACCGTCATTAATGTGGGATTATTATTCCTATTCTTCTGCATTTACAAGCAGGCATAGAGACTCTGATCTGCCATGTTCTAAACCAAAATAAAAGGAAAAAATGGAAAGAAAAAATAAAAAGAAAAAATGGAAAGAAAAAAGAAAAAAGAAAAGAAAAAATGGAAAGAAAAAAGAAAAGAAAAAAGAAAACGAAAAGAAAAAAGAAAACAAAAAGAAAAAA